>CAUYRH010072232.1:0-29432 GCA_963574655.1 Perodicticus potto
TTCATAGGAAAACAGTAATTAAGCAATGAATTAAATAAAATAACAAAGTTCAAACTATCATAAACTCATAGACCACAATGATTTTACAAGACAAGCAATTCCAGAAATCTTATAAATAATAAAAAAGAAGAAATATTTCAATATCATTCCACTTGATCTGGATACACCTGATATTGAAATCGGAGAAAATATACTATTGTAAAGGGAGATTACAAACGTGTTTCACTTATATCCTAAACAATATATTGGCAAGTTGAATTAAAAAATTAGTGTTTAAGTAATGTACTTTGGTCAAAATTGAATCCAATTTATATGAAAGTTAGTCACTATTTTCTTTTTTTTTTTTTTTTTGGTTGTCTTTCCCTCACCCCTCCCACCTCCTCTGTCTGCTCTCACCTTCCCCAATTCCCCACTGTGATTGTCATTAATTGTCCTCAAATCAAAGTTGAATACATAGTATTCATGATTCTCCATTCCTGTGATGTTTCACTAAGAATAATATGTTCCACCTCCATCCAAGTTACTACAAACTCTGCAAAGTCTCCATTATTTTTGATGGCTGAGTAATATTCCATGGTATACACATACCACAGCTTACCAATCCACTCCTGGGTTGAAGGACATTTAGGCTGTTTCCACACTTTAGCAATTGTAAATTGGGCTGTGATAAACAGCCTAGTAGAAGTGTCCTTATAATAAAAGTTTTTTTTTCTTCAGGATAGATGCCTAGAAATGGGATAGCAGGATCAAATGGGAGGTCTAGCTTGAGTTCTTTGATCTTTCTCCATACTTCCTTCCAATAAGGTTGTATTAGTTTGCAGTCTCACCTAGCAGTGTAAAAGTGTTCCTTTCTCCCCACATCCGTGCCAGCATCTGCAATCTTGAGAGTTTGTGATATAGGCCATTCTCACTGGAATTAGATGGTATCTCAGGGTGGTTTTAATTTGCATTTCTCTAATAATTAAGGATGATGAGCATTTTTTCAAGTGTTTACTGGCCATTTTTTGTCTTTAGAGAAGATTCTGTTCATCTCTCTTCCCCACTGATGTATGGGATTGTTGGATTTTTCTTGTAGATTAATTGAACTTCTGTATAGATCCTGGATATTAAACTTTTGTCAGATTCAAAATGTGCAAATATCCATTCCCATTGGGTAGGTTGTCTATTTACTTTGGTTGTTGTCTCCTTGGCTGTACAGAAGTTTTTCAGTTTAATTAAGTACCATTTGTTTTTTGTTGCAGTTGTTGCTATTGCCATGGCAATCTTCCTCATAAAGTCTTTCCCCAGGCCAATATCTTCCAGTGTTTTTCCAGTTCGTTCTTTGAGAATTTTTATTGTCTTATGCCTTAAATCTAAGTCCTTTATCCATCTTGAATGAATCTTTGTGAGGGGAGAAAGGTGCGCATCCAGTTTCAGTCTTTTACATACGGATATCCAATTCTCTCAGCACCATTTATTGAATAGGGAGTCTTTCGCCCAGTGAACACTCTTGTTTGGTTTAGGAACATTTACTTTTTGGTATAGTATATTTTAGAAGATTAAAAGCCAAAGGTTTTAGCTGAAGTGTTAAATGTTTGAGCAACTTATTATTGGAGTTTAATCATGTAGAGTATAAGCAGATGTTTTTTATCCAGATACGTGAATCTATTTGCTAATAAAGGATGACTGCTTCTGTTTTTATTGTAGGTTGATACAAGAAGAAAAGGAAAATACCGAGCAGCGAGCAGAGGAGATTGAAAGCAGAGTTGGCAGTGGGAGTTTAGACAGTCTTGGTCGTTTTAGATCAATGAGTTCCATCCCCCCCTATCCTGCCTCCTCACTTGCCGGCTCCTCCCCCCCAGGCAGCGGTCGCTCCACCCCAAGGAGGATTCCCCACAGCCCGGCCAGGGAAGTGGACAGACTGGGCATCATGACCCTAGTAAGTGCTACCCTTTCTGTGTAGCATCCCCACCCCACACACCTATTTGAAGTCTTGGACAGTGTGAATTTACTTCTTTTTGCCCAGAAGAAAATCAAGTACATTTGTCTTTCAACGACACTCAAGATTTTCAGCCTAGCTAGTGTTCAGTCATTCAACTATGCCAAGTTGTTTCTAATGTTTGGATGACCAGGCTGGTGTGCCACCATTAGTTTGTGTGACAGTTGGCCCGGGCAGCCATGTAGGGTACAGCAGCCAGAAGGGAGTTTCTGTTTCTTAGGAGTAGACAGTTAATAGAGTAAATACAGGCAAACACCAGAGCATGTAGAAAAATGAGCAGGAGGAGTCAGCACCATCTCTTTCCTTTAGGGATGTGAACAGTGTTCCAGGCTGTGCAGTTCAGGGGAAAGAAAATTAGTAATCAGGTTCCACACTAAAGCCTACTCACAGCCCAGCTGCTTTCCAGCCTCTTCACTCCTCAGCCTGGGGTCACTTTCCCAGGAAATGTGATGGCCTGGTGGTGTTCTGTGGCAAAGTCTGCAGATCTAAAGGATGTTTAAAACTTTCTCATGTAATTAGTCTAGGAAATCGTATTTCACGTATAATCACACTTACAGCATCCTGCCTTCTAACTGTACTTTTGTCACTTCTTTCTCTCCCTTCCATTTTCATTTTGAGTTGTGCTGTTAGCGGCTCGTGACTAACTCAGCCAGGTATCATTGGACTGGCAGCCCATCTGCTTTGCAGTATTTTGACATACTTTTTTCATACCTTACATCATTGAGTCATTAGCTAATGTTTAAACTCTTTGACTGTTTCATTTGTGTTTTTACACTTCCTTCCTTTCAGAGCATTTGTAAAGCCAGTCATGTGAATCTTTTTCCTGGTTTCGTGATTCTGTATGCTGGCGGATGGTCTGTGCTTTTAGTTTCCTGTACCATCCTTTGGTTTGTTTTATTATTTTAGCCATCTCCAGATTAATTTTTAATCCAGAACTCAGGTCCCACATGAGTCTATAGTTTGTTCAGCTCTCTGCTCCCTGTGTCACCCTGAGCTGTAACTGTTCTTCACAGCACGCACAGGTCACCAGGCAGCAGCTTGCTGGGTGATAATATGTGAGTCCGTGCTGGATTGTGACTTTATAGTGGGTTCTTGGGACTTTTTTTTTTAATGTTGGGGTTGAGGCTAACAATCATATTGTTTTTCTTGTTTCAGGTTAATTTGAGGGTACAAAGAACTAGATGACAGTGTTTGCATTTGTTAGGTAGAGTCCCTCTTATAATTGTGTCCCACTCCCAACAGGTGTGCCGTACCTCCGAACATTATGCCTATTAAGTGGGGGCACACCCTTCCCCCACCCGGTTCTTGGGGCTTTTATCATTAAAAAATATACTTTTTCTCAATCGTGATAAAATGTAATCACTGTATAATAAATGTGGTTAGAGGCACGATATAGGCGGTTGTGAGTGTTTTTACTCAAATTGTGTAGGATTTATGTAATTTGTAAATGAAATATTTCCTACATAAAGAAATAATCTTCTAAGTGTAGACTTAATGGAAGGTTTTATACAAACAATATATTTTTAGTTTTGATGATTGTATTCCAGTCTATAAATCTCATCAACATATTGAAAATGTGCTACTGTCTCTCTTGTATTTTGTATTTTGCATTAAAATATCTTACGTAAATGATAGAATGTAAAGACTCTGCCTGCTACTGTGCTAGCTTTTGTTCTTATGTATTTTCACAGGGTACCTTGCTTTAAGCAATAAATTTATTATTGAGAAGTTGTAAATCAAATTCTAGGTAAGGATTTTGCATTAATGTCAAATAGGTGATTAAAAGTAGGTGTGTTCTGGCTCGGCGCCTGTGGCTCAATGGGCTAAGGCGCCAGCCATGTACAACTGAGCTGGCGGGTTCGAATCCAGCCTGGGCCCACCAAACAACAATGACGGCTGCAACCAAAAAATGGCCGGGCATTGTGGAGGGTGCCTGTAGTCCCAGCTACTTGGGAGGCGGAGGCAGGAGACTCGCTTGAGCCCAGGAATTGGAGGTTGCTGTGAGCTGTAATGCCACAGCACTCTACCCAGGGTGACAGCTTGAGGCTCTGTCTCAAAAAAAAAAAAAAGTAGGTGTGTTCAGTTTTATAATAGTTGTATGGTAAAAAATTCATCATCAATTAGAATGTTTTAAATTATAATGTGCTTTTTTATTCAGGAAAACTGAATATAGAGAGGTTTTTGACTTAGAATAGACAATTATTAGGACCTTTTGTTACAGAGAATGCCACAATAAATTGCATGCATTGAAACAGAATTTTCTCTCTCTGAGTACTAAGGTAGTATTTCTCTAGTAAATCCTGAGTAACTTATACTTAAATTTTGTGGTGAAAAAATGTTCTGTTCACAGTTATGTGTTCTCTCTATGCTGTTGCACTATATCTGTCCCGTCATTCCCACGTTAATATGTTGGCCTGAACTGATCTTGAATTTTAACTTCAAGTATGCAGTAAATCTGGTTTCTCTTCATTTCTTTGCATGCATCTATCAGCCTAGTGATTTAAGGAAACATCGTAGAAAGGTAAATTATTTAGTAATTTAACCTGTCTTTGCATCTCGATAACATAATTTATCATTGTACATAAATATAATGTTATGTATTTATATAAGAGCGAATACTTGGAATTTTAAAGGAAGTGTTTAAACTTACCCAGCACTTTACGTGTGTTTGATCTCCTGGAAATTTTTCATTAGCGGTTTTCACAGAACACTGGGACAAATGTAAGAGTTTGTCCTTCTCCCAATTTTTTTTGCCTTCTAGTCATTTCGTGCTTGTTTACCATAGATATGGTATTTTTTAATTTTTATTTTTTGAGACACAGTCTTACTCTGTATCCTGGCCACAGTGCCATGGTGTCCTAGCTCACAACAACCTCAAACTCTTGGACTAAAGTATTTTTAAACACAAGAAATTACTGAAGTAAAGCCATAGATTTTAGATGTGGGAGAAATCAGCTTTGATAATGATAATAGCTAGCATTTAGTAAGCTCTTGATCTGTGCCAGGCTCTGTGCCTTACCAGGATATTACATGTTGAGTATCCCACATCAGAAACACTGGGGCCTGAAATAGTTTTGGAGTTTGCATGTGCATTGTGCTTACTGGCCAAGCATCCAAAACCTGAAATCTCAAATCCTCCTGTGAGCATTTCCTTTGCGCATCCTGTCTACATGCAAAAAGTTTCAAATTTTGGAGCATTTCAAGTTTTGGATTTTTGGACTTGAGATGCTCAGCTTGTATGTTATTTAATCCTCACACATATCCCTGTGAGATACAGGATGCTATTATAACCCCCAGTTTGCAGTTGTGGAAATGAAATTGTAGAGTTCACGGAATGTGTGGTGCAGATTCGAGTTGAGATTTGTCTGATTTCAAAACTTGGACTGTTGACTGCATCACTGTGTTTCTGGCCTTTTCTCCAGATAGGCAGATCTCCCTGGCAGCGTCCCTGCAGAGGGAAGCTTGGGGCCACTTCTCCTGGGAGTGACTGTAGTTGGGGCCTTCCCATTCTCAGAGGACGTGGAGTGTGCCAGGAGCAGTTGTGCATGGTGGCTGTTCTTTGTGTGGACCCAAAGCCTCTTCTCATAACTTCCTTGCTGTAGTGTATATCCTGTGGCCTCTTCCACAACCTGCCTGATGGCTCAGTGACCGGACAGCCCTTTAGAGACATAAAGGCAGTTGTTCTCCAACTGACAAAGCATGTGACATCACTGCATGTGAGCTGCTGCTGGGCTGAGCAGTGTGGTGATTATTGAAACTGCTTGTTAGTCACTGGTTATTTTGTGACCTGCGGTTTGTTCTGTTTGTGCCTTTGTCTATACTCCTGACAAATGAAGATAAGTACAGAATGGTGCTATTTTAGGTGGCCGCCAGCCTCGGGCCTGTCCACAGTGAGATTGACAGCTTACCTCAGCCACGGCAAGACACACGGCAAATCCTTTAATTCAGCCAGCTTGGCCTTGGGCTTGTTTGCTTGATTGCAGGATTTTCTCAGTGAGGAAGTGTGTACTGATACACACTCAGGCCTCATAGCCTAGCCTCGTTCAGGGGACGCCTCCCTGTGCTGCCTGGTGGCTTTACAGGGCCTTGTTCTCAGGGTGTCGTGAGGGTTCGGTCAGCCATATGTGCAGAGTACCAGGGGCAGAGCCAGGCACGGCCCGTGTTTGACTGTCACCCCCTCTTCAGCTTCAGCATTCCTGGTATAGACTCCGAGATTTCCCTGTTTCCTAGTAGCTTCAGAGGTGCGAATCTGGTGTGGCATAGTGCTGTCCAGCACAGAGGGCAGAGCAAAGGTGGGGCTGGGTGTGCCTGGAGTGGGGCTGTCCTGAGGGAGCTGCTGGCCAGGCTGGCCAAGCTTTGTTCCTTGACCTCTGGTAGTTTGGGGTGAGTGTGTTGTCATCTCCACCACATGTACGGCTACCTGTGCTCTTCTTGGTTTTTGTTTTTAAACAAAGGATTGCTTTAATCTGAATTTTGAAACTGTTAAGTTTCATGTTGACAATATCCAGCCATTCTAGCCTTGCATGGTCTCATGATTATAATCAGAAGTTGAGAAATGATGGAGGATCTAACTGCATCTGAACTGCTAGTTAAAATTATCGTCCTCAATGACCTCAACTCCTTTTCACTAGTCTGCTTGGTTCTTGTTGAGCCACTGCTGGGCTACAGTTGGATTGATACACTTTACCCTGTCCTGTTTAAAAGGCAGAAGTTCAAACCAGGTACAATGGCAGTCACCCACAGTCCCAGCTACTCAGGAAGCTGAAGCAGGAGGGTCACTTGATACCAGGTGTTTGAGGCTGTAGGGAGCTATGATTGCACCTGTGAATAGTCACTGCAGTTTAGCCCGGGCAACATGGTGAAACTTCATCTCTAAAAAATAAATAAATTAAAAAGAAATAAATTTTAAAAAGCATAAGTTTGCTGTTCATGTCTTATTGTTTATACAGATGCTTGATCTTTATGTTTTGTGAAAGCTACTCTCACTCAACACCAGAAAACGAGGTATAAGCAAGACCTGCCTAGACCCTGAGCAGGGCTCCCAGTTCTCACTACTGTCCTCTGTCCTTCAGCATATAGCCAGACTCACATTCTAGGGCAAAAAGAAAACTTTTCTGAAAAGTCCAAAAGAGGCCATCTTTTAATGATAAACCTAGGATTATTTTATCTAAATCATACTGAACAGAAGGTTTGTGCACTGCATATGAGTTTTCTGCTGATAGCATTCAGTCCACGCTTTAGTGAGAAATAAACACAGCCCGTACACACATGTGCGTGTGCTGTGGGCTACTCCACTTTCATTCCTCTCTCCCAGAAAGAAAGGCAGTTGCCCAGTTGTGCCCGAAAGGGTTCTACCCACTCTAGTGTTTCTTTTGAAGGCACCAGGAGCTAAACAGATTTGTTGTAGGATCTGTGTTGGTGTGGAACTTTATAACGATGAAGTTTGTGGACAATGTTCAGATCTTTGCTGCCTCCTCCCCCTGTGATTGTCCTCAAGATGTACTTAGGACTGCAGGGGGGGTGGAACCTGTGGTGTGGAGGAGGCTCCTGTGTCCCGCCCAGGCTGCTCTGGTGCTGCACGGCCCTGCGGCTTCACAGTGGCGTGACACTAAAGGGAGACTCTGTGCTGACAGAAAGCACAGCGTCAAGTTTGTAGTTATAATGGAAGGTCTCCGTGACTTGTTTGTTTACAGTCCCCTGTTAACTAAACTTGTGCTTCTCTCGCCCCTCAGTTGCCGTATTCCAGAGAAGAGGTACGAGATGACAAGACTACGATAAAATGTGAAACTTCCCCCCCTGCCTCCCCGGGGTCCCTCCGGGCAGACAGGCCACAGAAAGGGGCACTGCACACAGCCAGCCATGAAGACATCAGGGACCTGAGAAAGTAAGGAGCAGGCGCCACCCGCAGCCCCGACATGCACTTACCTGTCTTCAGGGATAAGAAACCTAAAAAAAAAAGGCTTTAATTCAGTCGACTTTATTTAAATGTTAAATCTTGAATGCCTGCCACTGCTCTGGGGACTATAGTGAAATCTGTTTTGGCAAAATCAGTTTGAAAAGAAAGGAGTTAAGTATCAACAGTGTTTAGAAAAACTTCATTTCTTCACATTGTACAAATTATCTCTTTTGAGAAATCTTTCTATTCTTTATAGAGACCTTGCCAAGCAGATGACAGGTTTCTGATTATCATTGCCCTGTAGGCCTCCCAGATGCCTTCTGTGCCTTTTGTAAGCTATTGAAAGTTCCACATTATGCCTTCCCATTTATTAAGTGCTTTGTCTTAGGAAACCAACAAACCATTTTGTCACTAATGTACTATCCTTTTTCAAATCACCATTTATTAGATTTCTGTTCTGTACCAGGGATTACGTGAGGGAGGGCATGTATGTTCCCTGCAGCTGACACCATGGTTCACTGCTGAGGAGTAAAGCTCAAGGCAGCTTTTTGATTCCCAGGACTCTGTTCTTGCTGCTGCTGCTCCAAGTGGCCAGCCTGAGCACACCTCTCGGGAGCTGGGAGGTGCCCCTGACTTAGGTCATTGGCTCCCCTGTCTCGTGGCTTGCAGTCCAGCCTCCTCTGAGGGGGAGCCACGTCAGAGGGAATCTCGGCATCCCAGAAACTAGTGTTTATGTTACCACCCTGGGATGTGTGTAGGCAAGACTGAAGTTTTGGTTAGGAACACTTGGTTGTGAACAACGAGTGTTAAAAAGGTGAAGAATCGCAATGCACATGAGTGAAATGTTCTGTTGTGATAAGGGCATATGGTAAGAATGCCTCTCTCTCCAAGTTCTGCAGGCTCCCAGGATGGTCCCGTGAGCAACCCCAGCAGTAGCAACAGCAGCCAGGACTCGCTGCACAAAGCCCCCAAGAAGAAGGGCATAAAGTCCTCTATTGGCCGCTTGTTTGGCAAGAAAGAAAAAGGCCGACCTGGACCAACTGGCAAGGAAGCATTAGGGCAAGGTTGGCTGGTTTCCAGGAGACATCTTAAGGGTCAGGATTGGGGAGAGGAAGGAACTTCTATGCCCACTGTGTGCCTGACAAGCAGCTCCCTCACAAGGTCACTGGGGCCATGTGTTCCTCATAGAGCAAAAGCTGTGCAGGTGTGAGCCAGGGAGCAACAGTCAATTCACTGGCCACTCAGGCACAGCAAGTTCTCTGTCTGTGGTCCTCTAGTCAGAAACTTAGCCCAGGAAATTATCACCATCCCTGCAAATGTGCAGCCACCTGTTTATGAAAACACACAGCTTTGCCATGTTGATTTTATTCTGGGGCTGTTCTGCTTCCTTGTAGCTGGTGTTCCAGAGACAGATAATTCATCTCCGGATGCCTTGGGACTTAGCAAATTGGGAGGACAGGCTGAAAAAAATCGTAAACTTCAAAAAAAGTAAGCTTTGTCTGTTTCTTCGTCTCACTGAACCATTTTCAGTTGTGCCTAATTTTTAACTAATAGCTATGAAATGTTATGTCTAGTTGTGTAAATTACCTCCAGAAAGATTAACCTACAGCCTTTAAGCCATACTTCCTGAAAGACAGAGCATTTGTGACATTCTGAAAGAAATCCTGCATGGATTCTCAGTCCCCATTGGGAAGCAAAAGGTGGAGGGGCCTGGGGAGCATTGGAGTCTGAACCCTGACGCCTGCTCAGGTTGTATCTGTGACTTTGGGAAAGTGACTCAGCATCGCTGTGCTTCAGTTTCCACACCTGTAAGAGTGTGATAGCAGTACATATCTTGTGTGGCTATGGTGAGCATTAATAGTCTATTAACATTTTAATTCTTAAACTAAGTCTCAATTCTGAATATAAGTAAGAGTATCTAGGCAGCTCAGCAAAGGAGCGCAGCCACTGTGGCAACCAGGGTGAGGGCACCAAGGACTCGCGGGTACATGTATCTCTGGGTGTCTACTCTGGTGCATAGGAGTGAGCTGTACACACTAGGGGGGCTGAGATAATATCCCAGTGAACTGACTAACTTCTGTAACAAAATGGGCCATGTGCAGAATGTAAGGAACTGAGAGGCAGACTTAAACTTGAGAGTGGGGGAGATGGGAGCCAGCGATGAGGTGGGAGCACAGAACCTTGACACAGCGTGACACTCGGCAGATTCCAAGAGAAATCCGACTACAGGAAACGTTTTTCTGCCACTCATGTGCCCTGAGAAATCCACACTGTTCTAGAACTCAAGGCCTAGAGCCTAGAAGACCCTGTCCCCAAGAGGCCAGTTTGCCTTTAGGCCTTAGAGTTGTCAGTTGATTTTTCTGTTGTGAAATCTGCCTCATTTTAGTTCTCTTCTCAGGAGTCATAAAAATAATCTTTTTTTCTTTTGTTAAACAGAGTCTCACTTTGTCACTCAGGCTAGAGTGCTGTGATGTCACAGCTCACAGCAACCTCCAACTCTTGGGCTCAAGTGATTCTCTTGACTCAGCCTCCAAGTAGCTGGGACTACAGGTGCCCACCACCATGCCCAGCCATTTATTTTTGGAGATGGAGTCTCACTCTTGCTCAGACTGTTCTTGCACTCCTGAGCTCCAGCAATCACCCATCAGCCTCCCAAAATGCTAGGATTGCAAGTGTGAGCCACCATGCCTGGTCTTGGTATGTGAAATTTAATATTACAACTAGGCCTTTAGCCTCCTGGAACCATGCTAGAAAAATTTTGTCCCTTAGATTTTCATGCTGTGTTTTGTTTCACATCCTCATACTTAACATAATAAAAACAGTAAGGTTTCTGGCAGTATCTCTTGGTTCTACTACATTCAGCCCAGAAGTTAAGTAAGAGAAAAAATAGTATAAATTGCCTAAAGTTTTTCACTATTTTAAAATTTATTTTGTGATTCCAAGGAGCTATGTTTGCGTACTTTGATATAAGCAGACAGCCTTTGAATGATTTGCCTCACCATGTGATTAAATTTCATTCCAGTTTTGTGTGCATGCATGCATGCATGGGTGTGTCAGTGGTAGGTAGGGTTCTGTGGAGCTGTGATGTTCAAATTTATGGCATTGGCTTTGAACATTTACCTGTATACTTGTAACTTAAGTGTCCAAGGGTGGATCTTTCTCAGTACCCTGTGGTTATGCATAGGATACGTGTGTAAGTTCTGAGATATACTAGCAAGTTACTAGAGGAAATTTCAAAGTGCAAAGCTTATTTGCCTATAGTGTTCAATTTCATTTGTAACAGTTAACCTGAGATAAAATTGATTTAAAAAAAATGCCATATTTATAAATGTGAAAAAATGTGTGAGGCCTTGCGTGGCTCAACACCTGTCCTACAGTACTTTGGGAGGCCAAGGTGGGAGGATTGCTTGAGGGCAGGAGTTCATGACTAGCCCAGGTGATATAGTAAGACCCCCATCTCTACAAAAATAATTTTAAAAATTTAGTCAGGTCATAGTGCCATGTACCTCTAGTCCTAGCTACCTGGGAGGCTGAGGTGGGAGGATTGCTTGAGCCCAGGAGTTCAAGGTTACAATGAGCTATGGGCAACAGAGTCAGACCCTGTCTCTCGGAAAAAAGAAAAGTATGAGTTATCTGGAAAAAGTATTGTGTGACTACAGTTCAGTACACAACATTATTAATTTCAGAACCCAAATACGTTTATTTGGGTTCAGAATTATTTAGTTATTTGTGGTGGTGGTCTTTTTTTTAAATTTAAAATGGGGTCTCCTCATATTGCCCAGGATGACCTCAGACTCTTGGACCCAATCAATCCTTTCTCCTCAGCCTCTTGAGTAGCTCCCACTAGCTTGCTCAGGCTGGTCTCTTAACTCCTGACCTCAAACAATCCTCTTGCCTTGGCCTCCCGTAGTGCTGAGACAATAGATATGAGCCACTGCACCTGTCCTACTTGTGATATTAAAACTTCTGTTGCATTCTCTGGTATAATTACTCCTAGATAATTATATTTATTATTCACCAGAAATAGGAACACTTATTTGAAATTTTATGGTAAATATTTTGCTTAGAAAGATGGGCTGTAATTATACACAGACTTTGCAGTCCTAAGAAAAGTCTGTTATCAGTAAAATTTATTGAAATACCAATATTTAATCTTTAGAAATAAAAGATTCTATGTTTGGCCTACAGAAGTTATAGAAACATGTCTAACAGCAACCTGGGAATTCAGAAATGACTTGGGAACACCCATACATACAAACTAAATGTACTCGTCCTCTCTGCTCTAATGCCATCTTCTCTCCTAGGTTTCTCATTTTTTAAAATAGCTCTTTTTAAAAGCCTTTTGTGTAAACACTTGAGAAATAAGATGAGATACACCAAAGCTTATGTTATCTCTCAAATTACTGTAGTATTTTTAAAGGTGTTAATATGGTGAAATCATGGCTTTGGTATTTAAAAATACGGCATTCAGAATATTTCTGATCACATGAAGAACTGTGTGGCCAGGACTCACCCACCTGGCTGCTTTGCTGTGCATGCTGGCAGTGGTTCATTTCTTATGCTGACAATCTGCTTTGGGGAATAGAGCTGTTGGGATTTCAGATCTTCTGGGTAGGAAGCCTCTGGGTTAAGCCACAGGATGGCCTAGTGACTTAATCTTAAAGCAAATACCTACTAGCTAAGTAGCAATGTAGAGAAAGAAACATGTATCCATTACTTGCTATATTAGATTGTACCACTTCAGTGTTAAAAATCTTCCCAGCTACATGGAGCCCAAGGTGGGAGGACTGCTTGAGACCAGGAGTACTTGAGATCAGGAGTTCAAGGTCAGCCTGGGCAATGTAGCAAGATCCCTTTTTTAAAAAAAAATAAAGGAAAATGTCTACACTGAGCACTGTTCTTTCTGTTGTTAAATGTTAGTATTTTTAAAGACCCACGGAGAGTGCCTTTGTTCAGACCTAGGTGTGGTTTCCTCTTCCTAGATATTTTTCTTCATTGTTTAAAAAGGGAATAGTGACAATGTTTTCCATTGCATGTTCTGTTGTTACCTTGGATATGAAGATGAAGGCTGTGCTGACTCTGCTAGTGTTTTTTAAGTTGGTAATAATTCTTTGATTCTGTCAGGAGGTGGTGCTTATGCAGAGAATCAGCATCTGCTCACTCAGGGGTGCTTTGTAGTATGCATAAAGCTAGTATTAAGTAGGTGATGTGGAAATGTTCAAGCTGAGATGTGTCCCTCAGTATCTGGGGGATTGATTCCAGGACCTATCAAGGATACCAAAATCTGAGGCTGTTTATGTGCCGTGTATAACCTGGCGTATGTTTGCATGGAACCCTGTGCACATCTGTGTGTGTACTTGGAATCATCTCTAAATGACTTATAATACCTAATACCATGTAAATGCTGAGCTATGTATATAGGTGTTATGTTATATTGGTTTTTATTGTTTTTCCCCCCCAACCACCGTAGTTTTGATTCTCAGTTGGTTGAATGTGTGGTTGCAGAACCCGTGGATAGGGAGGGCAGACTCCTACTATTAGACTTGCAGAAATGCTCAAAGAGAATACTTCGGTTAATGTTTTTATATAGGCATGTTGTAATAATTCTTTAATCTGAGTCCCCTGTTATTTGTAGGCATGAATTGCTTGAGGAAGCCCGTCGACAAGGATTACCTTTTGCCCAGTGGGATGGACCAACTGTTGTCGTTTGGCTGGAGGTATATCCTTCTGTGAATACTCAGTAGAGTATGGTACTTTATGTGGATTTATTGGTCCATCTTGTACACCAAACTTAACATCTGGCCTTGCCATTTCCTGTCTCCAGCTCTGGGTGGGGATGCCAGCCTGGTATGTGGCTGCCTGCCGAGCCAATGTGAAGAGCGGAGCCATCATGTCGGCCCTGTCGGACACGGAGATTCAGCGGGAGATCGGCATCAGCAACCCCCTGCACAGGCTGAAGCTGCGGCTGGCCATCCAGGAGATTATGTCGCTCACCAGCCCGTCTGCCCCACCCACGTCCAGAACGGTATGGTGAAGGACAGGCCATTCTTTTGGGAAGAGGAAACACCTCTTTGAAGGTGGCATTCCCCTGTTTATGTTGCTTCTCCAGTTCTTTATGAGCACTTGTAGTATAGTTCTTATTCAGAGGTTTACCAGTGAGCATTCTGGGAGGCCGAGGCAGGCGGATCGCCTAGCTCAGGAGTTCGGAACCAACTTGAACAAGAGCGAGACCCCATCTAAAATTAGCTGAGCATTGTGGCTGGCGTCTGTAGTCCCAGCTACTCGGGAGGCTGAGGCAAGAGAATCATTTGGGCCCAAGAGTTTGAGGTTGCTGTGAGCCATGACACCACATCACTCTACCAAGGGCGACATAGTGAGAATCTGTCTCAAAACAAAAATAAACCAAAGGTTTACTATTCAAATGAGAACTTTTAATCTGTGAGAATTGGATAGTCAAAAGAAACTGCATTAAATACATTTGTAAAAGATTGCTAAGGATAGCATCATAAGATAAAAAGATGAGGCTTTTTTAAAGGTAAAAAACTGATTATCACAGATTTAGATAAGAATTTATCAAAATTGAATCAGTCTTAGGGTATCTAGAGAAAGGAAATACTTAATGTTTTAACTACATAACTGTAACTTTAAATATCATTTCCTATTTCATGATTCAAATTAAATGAGTGACTAGCATTTCTGTTTTACATGAAGATATTTGCTAAGCAAGTGATAGTGTAAATATTTTTAACATTTGTAGAAATATATATACATATAAAGTAACACTTCATTGAATTTGTAAAATCTGTGCCCCCTGTGCAGTCAGCACTCACACTGAGAAATGGGGTATTCCCAGGGCCCTCGAGGCCCCTCCCGCCCCTTCTGAGTCCCTGCTGCCTTCCCTGGGATGAAGCCTGACCCCAACACGTGGGCCAGTATGTTTTATACTTTATGTAAATGAGGTCGTGTAGTATTTATTCCTTTGTGTCTGGTTTATTTCACTTACTGTTACCTTTGTGCATTTATGAATACCATTTTGTGAGAAGCAGGATCTTAAGGAATGACATGTTTTTGTCTGTCGTGGAGTTCTGGTTCTTCCAGCACCTCAGTAGCATCCATTTAAACACAGCTGACAGACTAGTAAGAGATGGTTGTTAGCCAGACAATGTTCTTTAGGGACAAGAGTGGTCCCTAAAGAAGTCTCCCTTAATTCTGGTTTGTGTACGGTATTTTTTTTCCAAAAGGTAGGGAATAGAATAAGCCAGGGTAACCAGTGTTTTGCTGTACTTGACTTGTTTGGCTGTCCATTCTGGACATGGTAGACCATGGGAACTCGGGATTTTAAGCAGTTCACAAATCTGCAGATGTTCATCAAGCATCATCTGTACTCTGCAACTTTCTCCATATGGGAAGTCCTTGAAAAGGGTTCCCTGGTTGAAAAAGTTCAAAATGATTCTAATAAAACTGCAGTTAATGGGAGATGAGGGCAGGCCAACTCCTTAATTATGAAATTCAGACTTTTTTATGCTGGGTGGATTCCCAGTCCCTGCTTTTAGTCTACTCTGAGGGAAAACCAGCCCTTTTTAGGAGATTTTTGAACCTGGGAGACATACAGCTCCAAGGAGCAGGTTGAGGCTAGATTCAAGGTTTATAGTTACTGTACAGAAAAATCTTTGAAGTTTGTTCATTTGTTTTATTTTTTCTTAGTGAAAAAATTATAGTAATGAACAATAAGACTTTGTTCTTACCTATTGCTCAGAGAGCTTTTTTCCCAAGGAATGCTTGTAAATCACCCCTTGTTTCATGTTAGAGTGGCCTTTCTAGAAATGACCGGTTGTGTGATTTTTTTCCAAAGTTTTTAAGAACCATCCTCTTCAATAGTGATGAAGAAGGGGCCTCACAAAGGTAGACTCTGTGCTAAGTCGAGTGCAAGGATCAAATTGTTCCCTCTAGGAGTTTATCACAGACAGGACAGGTGTCTCGCGTCTGGTTCAGTGGTTCCACGGGGCCCTTGTGTTCGGCCTGTGGTGCTCTGGTGGCTCGCCCTGCCCTGCGCCTCAGTTTCCCTGGCTCTAGCTGTCCAGGCAGAGGCCCGCCACTGGCCTTACAAGAACCAAAGCAACAGTTTGACCCTGTGTTCTTCATTGTTAATCTTTTCCTGGGTAAGGCTGTTTTAAATATATTGACTTGGTAGTTACTTGAGAAGTACTCAAAATTTCCGGAAGAACGAAATATGTTTTCTTCTGTTTATATGTCGTGGCCTCTGAATCTCTGGGAATCTGGTGCTCTTCCCCTCGGTTACTGATGATGCAATAATAACTGGGTGTATTTCATTCGTTAAAAAGGAATGAGCTTGTGTTCATGTTTGTCATTTTCTGAATGGGCGTCTGAAGTGACAAAATGAGCAGAGCGACTTGAGTTGTGTGGCCCCTTCTCTGTTCCTGTGGCTCATGCGTGTGCCCCTCTCCTCTCTGTCAATGCTTCCCTTGACCTGGATGTGGTTGGTACCCTGGGGTCACCCTAGACTACAGGAAATGTCTGGTTAACACACGAGGAGATGGAAACGCTGGCAGCCACACCACAGACGGTTAGTCACGCGCCACGGGCCGGGCCCCTGCGCTGCATTTTCCACTTAAGACCAGCTGGGTTCTTTGCCTTTTTGTTGAAAACAAAAATGTTATATTCTATGCAATTGTTCCAGATAAGTATTTCCTTTAGTTATTGGTTGAATATGTAAACAGAATTTGTATTTTATTTATTTATTTTAAGGGTTTAAAGTTGGTAGACTTGCTCTATATAGAATAGATTTAATTCATCTCTCCTTTTGGAGGAGACCTCAGTTTATCCCCCCTGTTGTGATTGTCTAACCCTAACGTGATCTTTTTATGATGTATTTGGCATGAGAAAAGTCTTCTTCTTGCATGAGAAATTGGAGTTGTTCATTTTGCATGAGTTTTGCATGATGCTTTGATATTTTGAACTTTCTTACGTACTTAAGCTGCACTTCCCTGACAAAGTGAATGTGCTTGTGTTACTAAGCTCACTGATACTAATAGTTATGTTCTTTTGCATTCCTAACCACGTAACATCAGGAAGATGAGGAGGGAAGCTGGGCTCAGGTTGGAGTTTTTCTATAATATATTGTTCACTACATGCGCCGCAACAAAAAGCAGTTGGGAATATGAAAACTTGTGTAGTTTACTTTTCTCGATTTTTTTTTGCATCTTAATTTATTCATAGTAATAAATGATTTAATGATGTAAAATGAGGTAAAAGCATTAGTGAGGCAAAGCATAGTATTTAAAGGATACGTCTCATGGACAATTTTGAACATATCTCATATGGAGCCACGATAGTTACTTTTAATCAACTCACTCAATTGTATGTTACTTCGTTCAACATACAATTTGTTATGCAAAATCCTGTGGCTCAGGTAGCTTCTGAAATTATATATATAACTCCCTGTTGGGGTAACTTCAGTTGTGAGATCTTCTGATGGGAGAGTTATATGCTAATAAATCTCCAAATGTCACTGACACAGGAGGGGGCTGGGCACAGTGCCTCACACCTGTAAGCACTTTGAGAGGCCAAGGGGAAAGGATTGAGACAAGCCTGGGCAATATAGGGAGCCCTCATCTCTACAGAAATAAAAAAAATTAGCCAGGCTTGGTTGGTGTGTACCTGTAGTCCCAGCTACTCAGGATGCTGAGGCAAGAGGATTGCTTGAGCCCGGAAAATGTAGGCTATAGTGAGCTATGATGAGGCCAATGTACTCTAGCCTTAAAAAAAAGTGTGTAGTGACTTTTCCTCTGTGTCTTTGTCTCAATATTTTACTAAATACTATCCTACTACTTTGTCCACATAAAGGTTTTCTTACTAATGGAATTCTCAGAAACTAAGCCTCTTCTCAAGTAATGTACATTTGAATTTCAGCTCCTTGATTCTTTGACTGGCCCAAAGCTCTGTTTCAGTTGTTTCACAGCCGTTGTGTTCCTACAGCTGACTGAACATTAGTTAACAGTGGCTCCTTGTGCCCGTGTTGCTGTGTGCAGGCTTACATCTCAGTGACTCATCTGCACTTGTTCTAGAGACTCTCACTAACGGCAAGGTGTTCAGGGACTTTCGAAGAATCCTTATGTATCTGAAAAGATTCAAAATAATTTTAAATCAGAATTTTCCTGATTATAAGGCGATGGTTTATAACTGAAATAACTATTTCCTTCTTTTTAAACTCCTAAAGTATAGCCAGGTTTACTTTTTTAAAAAACAAAAAAAGAAAGTAGCTATAATATGAAGCACTCCAAAAGGTTTTTCTCTCCCTGAACTTAGGCATTCCTTGCCTCTCCTCCAGATAAATAACCTTACCGTTAGTGAATTAAATAGGGTTCATTTCCTAAATACTTAACATCTCAACAACATATTTTATACTAAGAAACAATATTGTTGGCACTTGAGTGTGAAATTGTGTACATCAGTGGTGTAAAGTATAAATTAAGTTTAACCATTGCACTTTACAGTGGCAGTATGTACCTTCATTTAACAAACAGTAAAAGAGTGCTGGCTGTTTGGAAACTGCCGCCTGTGAGGATCCCACCCATGAGGTGGACAGCCATAGTCTCTCTCATCATGGAGCTCACAACACTGGGTTGTATTGTGGTCCTTTTAATGATGGACGTAAATGCTATGCATTGGGTCTATCCTGTAGCCCAGATATTCTCTGACAGAGAGCACCTTGCATGCTTTCTTCAGAAGGCAAAGGGGTGGGTCTCTTGGGGATTCAGCCCACTCCTTCCAGAAGCGTACATTGCCAGCAACTTCGAAAGTGTGAACAGAAGATACAGTGAGTAAACAGAAATAAGTAAGTTTCTGCTTCCATGCAGTTTTCTATTTAGGCAACTTCTTTGCTGCATTTGCTCATTTAAGAATACATAGTTAGCAGGCAAGGAAACAGTATCAGATATTAACGCTATAAATATCAGTCCTACGAATAAAGTTTGGAAGAGTGAAAAAACACTGTTGGATATCTTGATGGTTATCCAAAAATGTTCAGTGTATTTCTTACTTGTGGTTATTTTTAGAAAGTAGAGAAACGTTTATGTCTGTTAGCAGTGTTCTTTGTTAGAATTTGAGTGTCTACTTCAGCTTCATTGGAACAAATAAATAAGATGGAGGCCATGATGTTGAGAGGGAGCATGGTAGCAGTTGAGAGTTACTGTTTCCAGGGACCCCATAATGCAGCCACACATTCCTGTGAACATGCTTAGTCCTTCTCCACCAGAGGCCATGTGCTGTGTCTGTGTATTTGGTTGCGTTCATTGTACACATCTTACCCATATTCTATTAGACTTATTGATGTGCATTTTATTTCTTTTTCTTGCTCTATTACCATGGCTAGACTGTTGAGTACAGTGTTAAATAAAAGTGAGCGTGTACCTCCTTACTTTGTTCCTGATTTTAGGGGGAAGGCAGGCAGGCTTTTACCACTGTGATGTCAGGTTTAGGATATTTGTAGATACCCTTTATCAAGTTGACACACTTTTCTTCCATTCTTAGAATGCTCAGAGTTCTGTAAATGAATAATTTATCAAGTGCTTTTTCTATATCTTTCGAGGTGATACTATGATTTTTCTTTTTTAATCTCAATATAATGAATTTCACTGATTTTTTTCAAATGTTGAATCTACTTACGGTTCTAGAATACTAAATTATACTTAATCTTGATATCTTATTCTTTAAATGTATTGTTTGTTTGTGCTGAGTGCTGAGCTCCATGGCTCATACCTATAACCCAGCACTTTGGGAGGCTAAGGCTGGAGGGTCACTTGAGATCAGGAGTTTAGGACCACACTGGGCAACATAGTGAGAACCCTCTTTCTACAGATCTTTTGAAAGTTAGGTAGGTGTAGTGGAACACACCGTTAGTCCCAGCTACTTGGGAAGCTGAAGCAGGAGAATCACTTAACCTCAGGAATTAAAGGCTGAGGTGAGCTTTGATCATACCACTGCACACCAACCTGGACAATTGAGCAAGACCTGCTCTCTAAAATTAATAGATAAAAATGACAATATATTGTTAGTTCGATTTGCCAATATTTTGTCAAGTATTTTTGCACCTTTATTTATGAGGGATATCAGTCTGTAGTTTTTTTGTAATGTCTTTGGTTTTGCTTTCAGGG
This sequence comes from Perodicticus potto, assembly GCA_963574655.1. Classification (NCBI taxonomy): domain Eukaryota; kingdom Metazoa; phylum Chordata; class Mammalia; order Primates; family Lorisidae; genus Perodicticus; species Perodicticus potto. Next base: position 20,048 of record CAUYRH010072232.1, read on the forward strand.
TAATGTTGGCCTTATAGAATGAGTTAAGATGTTTTGTCACTTTTTTTGCAATAGCTTTTGTGGAATTGTGGGGTTTCATTCATTCTTTCATTTGTTTATTTATTGGGAGAAATGTTTAGTAGAATTCACCAGTGAAGCTATGTGGGGTAGATATTTTTTGGTGTGTGTGAGAAGATTTATAACTATAAGTTTGGCCTATAATAAATACATGTTACCTGGTTTTTACTGGATGGCTCTGGTAGTTTATCTTTTAAGAAATGTGCCCATTTTATCTGAGTTACTTATAATTGTTCACAATATTCCCTTATTCTTTTAATGTCTGTTGCATCTGTATTGTTGTCTCCTCTTTCATTGTTGATATTGGTAGTGTGTATCTTTTCTTTCTTCTTTCATGTGGCTAGGTTTGTTAATTTTATTGATATTTGTGAAGAACCAGGTTTTAGTTCCATTGGTTTATTTTCTTTTTTCATTCTTTTGTTCTTTTTGAAAAGTAAATTTATTTCAAGTTAATGTGAGGGTACAAACAACCTGGTTGAAATATTTGATTTTGTTAGGTAGAGTCCCTCTTGTGATTATGTCCCACACACAAAATGTGTGCCAAACACCCCCACCCTGTGCCCATTCAGTGAAAGCACCCCAACCCCACCTCCCTCCCTCCCTCCCCCATTACTCCTCCCTGGAATTGAATTCAATTGAAACGAGTTTTTCTCCTACTCGGTAATGCATCACATTGTCTACTGGCTTCATATTAGTATTGAGTACCTTGGATAATTGCTTCTCCATTCTTGTGATTTTTTTTTTTCTTTTTTCTTTTTTTTGGTAAATATTTCACTGATTTCTGCTCTTTGTTCCTCTGCTTGCTTTGGATTCCATTTATTCTTTTTCAAGTGTTCAAAAGTAGAATCTTAGATCAGTGATTTGAGATCTTTTTGAAGTCGTAATCACTTAATACTATAAACATCCCTCAAGGAACTCCTTTAACTATTTCCACACAGGTTTTGAATATGTTTTCATTTTCTTTTCTTTCTTTCTTTCTTTCTTTTTTTTTTTTTGCAGTTTTTAGCTGGGCCTTGGTTTGAACCCACCTCCTCAGTATATGGGGACGGTGTCCTACTCCTTGAGCTACAGACATCGTCCTATGTTTTCATTTTCATTAAGTTAAAAACATTTTCTAGGCTGGGCACCGTGGCTCACTCCTGTAATCCCAGCACTCTGGGAGGCCGAGGCACAAGGATCATTTGAGCTCAAGGTGTTTTAAGACCAGCCTGAGGAAGAGTGAGATCTTGTCTGCACTAAAAAAAAAATAGAAAATTTAGCTGGATGTTGTGGTGGGTGCCTCTAGTTCCATTTCCTTGGGAGGCAGAGGCAAGAGGATCTCTTGAGCCCAGGAGATTGAGGTTGTTGTGAGCTAGGCTGATGCCACGGCACTCTAGCCTGGGCTAACAGAGTGAGATTCTGTCTCTAATTCTCTTATGTTTTTTGACATGGACGTTATTTAGAAGTATGTTAATTTGGGAAAGGTAGTTCTAGATATCTTTTTATTATTGACTTCTAATTTCATTCTGTTGAAGTCTGAGAACATGCTTTGTATGAAATCAGTCTCTTTAAATATGTTTAGATTTGTCTGTCTTTAAGAATATTCCATATCTACTTTTAAAGAATGCATATTCTGTTACTGTGTACACAAGTCTAAATAAATATTGTCAGTTAGGTCCAGTTAGTTGGTTGATTGTTGTTTAGATCTTTTATATTTTACTGCCTTTTTTTTTTTAATTGTTCAAACAGTTACTGTGAAAGAGAAGTATTAAATTCTTTCATGTATAATAGTGGATTTGTATATTTCTCTATTCAGTACTATAGGTTGTTGCTTTTTTTAATATCTCTTTTTTAAAACTATTTTTTAAGTCGCTTTTACTGGTTTTGAAATAAAATTAAAACCAGGCCAGCCACAATGGTTCACACCCATAATCCTAGCACTTTCTGAGGCTGAGGTCAGGGGTTAGCTTGAGTCCAGGAGCTGGAGCACAGTCTGGGCAACAGCAAGACTATATCTCTACAAAAAACTTAACAAAGACTAGCCAGAGGAGGTGGCACACCCCTCTAGTCCTAGCTGCTTGGGAGACTGAGGCAGGAGAATCACTTGAGCCCTGGAATTGGAGGCTGCTGTGTGAGGTATGATCTTGCCACTGCGTTTCAGCTTTGCTGACAGAGCTTTGTCTCTTAACAAAAAATAAATAAATAAAACCAATCTGAAATAATTTTAATGAGTAGAGTTGAATTGAGCCTTCAAACTTGTTCATGAGTCGTGATCATTATTTGTTACTATATTAAAAACTGTTTCAGAAAGGAAATTTGTAGTCAGTTCCACTTTTATTATAGTTTGTAAATAAGTTAAATTTATCACAAGTGAATCGTAGATTTTTAATGTTATGATTGCTTTTGCATAAAATTTTACTAACAAATTTAAAAGGTGGGAGAGGAAAATTTAATTATTTTGAAATTATAAAGTTGTCATTTGTTTAACTTTTGAGAATATTTGTAGTAGATTAAAATTCTACTAAAAATTATTTTAACTGCACTTGTAACTCCTTCCATAACTCATCTTCTTTATTAAAAGCAGACGCTCGCATATGGGGACATGAACCACGAGTGGATTGGCAACGAGTGGCTGCCCAGCCTGGGGCTTCCTCAGTACCGCAGCTATTTCATGGAGTGCCTTGTCGATGCTCGGATGCTGGACCACTTGACAAAGAAGGACCTTCGAGGGCAACTGAAAATGGTCGATAGTTTTCACAGGTAACTTTGTGCAAATAGTTCTTAAAAACCTGACTGAGAAATTTTTCACTGTTGCTAACTCTAAATAATCTCTCTTTTTTTGTAAATAGAAACAGTTTCCAGTGTGGAATTATGTGCCTGCGAAGGTTAAATTATGACCGAAAAGAACTGGAAAGAAAAAGAGAAGAAAGTCAGAATGAAATAAAAGGCTAGTACATTGTATTTAATTGATTTAGCATTCTCCTGCTTGCTGGTGTATTAGAAGTCTCAGTGATTTCCTATTTTTAAAAAATCAGGAAAAGCATGTGGAGCAAACTAGTCAGGCATCATTGCAGAGGAAGGAAGGATGAAAATGAATGCTTTTGAGACTCTCTTCTGTAGCCAGAGAATGTATGCCTATTTTCTTATGCTCACATCAGTCTGCAGGCTGAAGGGCTCAGCACAAGCATTTTTCCTATGACTTTAGTTTTCGTGTTGTTATGAAGTAAGTACTCTCACTCAGAGATGCTATTCCCCAGTCAGATAACAGCAAAGCAAAGATGTGTGCTCAGTTGATTTTAGTTGAAAAACACAGTTCTGGATATTCAGCCAGGGACTTGTGAAGCACAAAAGAGCACCTGGTAGGCCAGGTGGGAGGGAAAGAAGCATAGAGTTTGAATGACAGCTGGTCCTTGAAAGGAGCAGGTGCTTCTTGGGGATGAGGTGGGGTAAGGAAAAGGCATTTCTGTTAGAAAACACAGGCCAGGGAGTAGAGGATATGGGACATTCACCCTGAAGACATGGGCTTCTCTTCTGTCTTGGTGAGCCTCAGACTCCGTGCCTCTCCGAATGACCAAGGACAGTAATTTGCTTTTAAAGTAGGACACTTACTTTGCCAGCCACATACACCAAGACTGGCGAATTCCAATCCAGCCTGGGCCAGCTAAACAACAATGATGGCTGCAACAAAAAATAGATGGCGTTGTGGTGGGCACCTGTAGTCCCAGCTACTTGGGAGGCTGAGGCAGGAGTATCGCTTAAGCCCAAGAGTTTGAGGTTGCTGTGAGCTGTGATGCCACAGTACTCTACCAAGGGCAACATACTAAGACTGTATTATTTTATTTTAAAATAAATAAATAAAAAATAAAGGAAGACACTACACACTGAACTTAAAGTCAAGTCTCCCATAATTTTTAGAATTCATGGAAATCAATAACAATAATTATAAGAAGAAGCACGGCTTATTGAAGCAGGTGATGGGAAGTGTTCCAAGCACTTCTGTATGTCAATTTATTTAATCTTTACCACAGCCCTGTAAGTGCTATTTTCATCCCTAGTTTTTACTAAAAGACAAACTAAAGAGGGCCAAACATGGTGGCTCACACCTGTAATCCCAGCATTTTGGGAGGCCAAGCAGGAGCATCTCTTAGCCCAGGAGTTCAGGACTGGCCAAGGCAGTATAGGAAGACCTCATCTCTATAAAAAAAATTTTTTTTTTTTTTTTTTGTACAGACAGAGTCTCACTCTATGGCCCTCTGTAGAGTGCTGTGGAGTCACAGCTCACAGCAACCTCCACCTCTTAGGCTTAAGCGATTCTTTTGCCTCAGCCTCCCAGATAGCTGGGACTACAGGCGCCCGCCACAACGCCCGGCTAATTTTTGATGCAGTTCGGCCTGGGCCAGGTTTGAACCTGCCACCCTTGGTATATGGGGCCAGCGCCCTACTCGCTGAGCCACAGGCGCCGCTTATATGAAAAAAATTTTAAATTAGCCTGGTGTGATGGCATGACCTGTAGTCCCAGTTACGCAGGAGGCTGAGACAGGAGGATCACTTGAACCCAAGAGTTTGAGGTCGCTGTAAACTATGACCTTGCCACTGCACTCCAGGCTGGGCAACAGACCCAGACCCTATCTCTTGAAAAAAACGAAAGAAAGATGAAAATGTGGTTGGGAGATGGCCCATTTGAAGAGTAGTTTACTCATGATTGAGTTAATGGTGACTCATGAGAAACATCTAAGTCAACATTTATACAATATATATAGAAGTGTGTACTTTTATCCAGAAAAGGGCATTGGAAATGAAATATGTCAATATGTTTCATTTGTTTTCTGTATCATTTTACATCTTTTTGCAGTTAACAAAAAAACCATCTTTGGCAGTGATGAGTGATCATCTAAATATATTTTCACAAAGTGGCTATTTTTAGATCTAATAGAACAAGTTTAATAATTTCTTAATTTGCATAAGATAATTTGCATGTTATCTTATGCAAATTAAGAAATTATTAAACTTATTCTATCAGATCTAAACTTTCCCCAAAGTTTCTGATATGCTAGGGAATATCTGTAGGCCTCTCTCTTTTTAAAATGGCACAACATGAACAAAGCCTGGAAGATTAGAAATGAATGGTATACGCTGACCTCAAGATGGACAGACTGTTATGGTGCCAGCTCCTATGATGGGAAGAAGCGTTTCCAAAGACTCTTGTCTATAAAATGTGCTTGTACATTTAGTATTCAGGTTCTTACAACTCTTCTGATTTCTGATCCCTGGATCCTCCTTATTTTCTGTTCAGTAGAAATACAGTGTACATCATAACTTCATTCCTTTTGTGTTCACCGGAAGACTGAGTTGTAAAATGGGACCGTTTCCATTAGAATGGAGCAGGGCCAGGACACCAGTGTCTAGTGCGGCTAATGGTTGTCCATTTAGCAGTCCTTCTAGCACTTGTGGGGATCATGTCCTTTATCAGGAGCCAAAGGATTAGGAACAATGGTAGGGATCTGTCCTCTGCATGATAGGGTAGACATGATAAAGATGGCTTTCTGAAGCCACTTTCATTATTATTTTGATTCTTTTTCAGACGTGCTTGTTTGGAGCAATGATCGAGTGATTCGCTGGATCCTGTCTGTTGGTCTTAAAGAATATGCAAACAATCTTCTAGAGAGCGGTGTTCACGGTGCACTTTTGGCCTTAGATGAAACCTTTGATTTCAGTGCACTAGCGCTGCTGTTACAGATTCCAACGCAGAACACACAGGTGACACTGCACCTGCCCTGTCCGCACTCAGTCATGTGTTCAGTCGGTTTTCTGATTGTAGACATTTAGTTCTTTATTTCAATGGAGAGAAAGCCAAAAAACCTCAGACAACTAGTAATCTCTTTTCATAACTAATGTGTAATACAGGGTTCAAAATCCTTAAGAAAGGAAAAATGGTGTGAAATTTGTAATACTCAGGCAGCGCCTGTGGCTGAAAGGAGTAGGGCGCCAGCCCCATATGCCGGAGGTGGTGGGTTCAAACCCAGCCCTGGCCAAGCCAAAAACCGCCCCCCCCAAAAAAAAAATTGTAATACTCAAGTCATGTTTGACGTCTGTAATTATAAGAGGTACAAGAGGTACTTGGCATGACTTGTATATTTCTTACTGATATGTAGAGAATTAAACATCATACTTACTACAACAGTCACCAATATCATAACTCATCTGAGGAATTAGTGAGAACAAGACATTCTCCTGGCAAGCCTGGGAATCTCTTCTGACTTGGAAGGCAAGCCACCAAGTAACGCAGTAATCCTGGAGGAGCAAAGTTCAATCCTGCAGTAGTAAGGCTAATGTTAAACATTAAGCATTTTATGGCAGTTCCTTGAAGGATTAGTGGAGAAAAATTCCATGTAGTATTTTTGGAGATCATTTCCCTTGCCACCCTTGAAGATCATTTCCTTGAGTACATACTCTCTTGGCATCTATGAGATCATTTTCCTGAGCACGCAGCCCCTGCATGTCTTTGCTTAGTAATCTTTCTGCCCATTATGTACCTTCTAAATAAAAGGACTCCCCGAGAAGTGCTCAGTGCTATCCTGCACCTATGGTGAGCCTCACCTCTTGCAGCGTGTACCGTTAATCCATGTCTTGCGTGATCATTTATGTGGTCACGACACTGGTGTATATCAACTATTACAATTTTAATAAGTTTTTTCCTTTCTTAAAACATATGTACATTGTTTTGAAATCCTCTGTATTTAGTTCTTAGGGAAAGAAATATTTTAGGTGTGCCACAGGGAGGTTTTATTTTCTTTTAAAGGCTTGGTTTAAAAAATAATTATTAAGGTACACTAATACCCTTCATGTTAGATTGATGGACATTTTGATGTTCTTTTGTTATTTTAGGCTCGTGCTGTCTTGGAAAGAGAGTTTAATAACCTTTTGGTCATGGGGACTGACAGAAGGTTTGATGAAGTAAGTTTTTGACCTAATATTCTTCACATTTGTGTTCATTATAAGCTGTTTTATTACACCTGGGACTACCATGTAGCTGGGCAGTCTTCTAAATGTGGAGTAATTTTTAGCTTTGCTCTTACTGAGTTATTAGCAAATCAATGAGCAAGAAAGTATTTCCAGGCTATGTTGAGTGCTGGCACTGTTATTGCAGCACTGTGGGGGGCTGAGGCAGGAAGATCACTTGACTTTAGGAGTTTAAGGCCACAGTGAGCTGCAATTGTGCCACTGCACTCCAGCCTGGGACAGAATGAGACCCTATCTCTGATGGGGGCGGAACAGGGCCATGGGGACTAATACCTTAAATAAGACATTTGTTTCGATTTTTTTTTGAGACAGAGCCTCAAGGATACCCTTGATAGAGGTATCCCTATCACCCTGGATAGAGTGCTGTGGCATCACAGCTCACAGCAACCTCCAATTCCTGTGCTCTCCTGCCTCTGCCTCCCAAGTAGCTAGGACTGCAGGCACCCGCCACAACACCTGGCCATTTTTTGGTTGCAGCCACCATTGTTGTTTGGTGGCCCGGGCTGGATTCGAACCCGCCAGCTCAGGTGTACGTGGCTGGTGCCTTAGCCCATTGAGCCACAGGCGCTGAGCCATTGTTTCCATTTTTGTGATTTAATTTTTCATACTCCTCGGAACATTGGTTGCACCCTAGGCATGAAGTCTGTAAGTGGTGTTTTGGGTACCACTCAATGTCCTGCTCCAATCCAGAACCTTTTTGCTTTGATGGCAGCATGTTTCAGAAGTACTAAACAATACCAAACGTTGGCTGGGCATGGTGACTCAAACCTGTAATTGTAGCACTTGGTAAGCTGAGGCAGGAGGATTACTTGAGGCCAGGAGTTCAATACCAACCTGGGCAATAGTGAAACCACAAAAAATAGAAAAAATTAGCTGGGCATGGAGGTGGGTGCCTATAGGCCTAGTACTGAGGAGGCTGAAGCAAGAGGATCAGGTGAACCCAAGAGTTTGGGGTTGCTGTAAGCTATGATGATGCCACTTTACTCTAGCCTGGGCAACACAGCCAGACCCTGTCTCCAAAAAACAAAAAAGGACACAAAATGTTAATTTCCCCTTATACAAAACCATGACTGATTATGTCCACACTGTTGTTATTGTCTTCATTGAACGTAAAGAAAACTTGAGTTTGACAAAGAGAGTGGAAGGGCATCTCTAAAGATGAAGCCCTTTTTGGCCATATCCTGGCATAGGACAGAAGTGTTTACAGATTCAGAACTATTTCTTAAGATGAATAAAAATGTATTACATAGCAAGAAAGTGATTCCTGCAAGATAGTAAGTGAAATGTGATAACAGATAGAAGGAACACGCCCCTGGGTGGCCTGAGATGTCCACAGGACCCAGGAGGAGTCACCACGCCTTCCTTCAGACTGGAGTGGATGTCCACACATATGACCCCGCAACCCAGGAGGAGTCACCACGCCTTCCTTCAGACTGGAGTGGATGTCCACACGTATGACACTGCAACCCAGGAGGAGTCACCACGCCTTCCTTCAGGCTGAAGTGGATGTCCACACGTATGACCCTGCGACCCAGGAGGGGTCACCACACCTTCCTTCAGGCTGAAGTGGATGTCCACACGTATGACCCTGCGACCCAGGGGGAGTCACCACACCTTCCTTCAGGCTGAAGTGGATGTCCACACGTATGACCCTGCAACCCAGGAGGAGTCACCACGCCTTCCTTCAGACTGGAGTGGATGTCCACATGTATGACCCTGCAACCCAGGGGGAGTCACCACACCTTCCTTCAGGCTGAAGTGGATGTCTACACGTATGACCCTGCGACCCAGGGGGAGTCACCACGCCTTCCTTCAGGCTGGAGTGGATGTCCACATGTATGCCACAGGGGCCCAGGAGGAGTCACCATGCCTTCCTTCAGGCTGAAGTTCCAATTTGGACAGTAAATTGTATGGTCATTAAGAAAGGTTTAAAGACGTGATCAAGAATACATTCATGAGTTCAGCAGACATTTTAAAGGACAGTTAAGTTTAGATCTCTGTCCTTTATTTTTATTTTTGTAAAGAGGCAGGGTCTCACTACATTGCCCAGGGTGGATTCACACTCCTGGGATCAAGCAGTCCTGCCACCTGAGTTTCCTAAGTCGCAGGGACTACAGGTATGTACCATTTCTGCTTGGCATTCATTTTTATTTAAATGAATCTTATTTTCTGTTTTTAATTTACCCAGGATGATGATAAAAGCTTTAGGAGAGCACCTTCGTGGAGAAAAAAATTTAGACCAAAGGACATCCGTGGCTTAGCTGCTGGGTCAGCAGAGACTCTCCCTGCAAACTTCCGGGTGACTTCGTCTATGTCTTCACCCTCTATG
>CAUYRH010072236.1:0-11348 GCA_963574655.1 Perodicticus potto
TGAGCTGTGTGACGCCACGGCACTCTATGAGGGCGATAAAGTGAGACTCTGTCTCTACAAAAAAAAAAAAAGAAAGAAAAGAAGGAAACAGCAGGACCCCTTTCTTTCTTTTTTTTTTTTTTTTTTGAGACAGAGCCTCAAGCTGTCACCCTGGATAGAGTGCTGTGGCATCACAGCTCACAGCAACCTCCAACTCCTGGGCTCAAGCAAGTCTCCTGCCTCCGCCTCCCAAGTAGCTGGGGCCACAGGCGCCCACCACAACGCCCGGCCCTTTTTTGGTTGCAGCCGTCATTGTTGTTTGGCAGGCCCAGGCTGGATTCGAACCTGCCAGCTCAGGTGTACGTGGCTAGCGCCTTAGCCCATTGAGCCACAGGCGCCAAGCCTGCAGGACCCCTTTCTGCACAGGCCTTTCTTTTCCTCCCTTCCTCTCTCCTCCTCGTCCTTCCTTATCCACATGGCCCATTGTTTATGGGGGAGGCGGGGAAGCTGCTGATGCACCTTCCTGCCTCTTCTTGCCAGAGGCCTGGGCCACGGATCGCAAATTGATCTTGTATTTACTTGTTGGCTGAAGATGCCCCCATTATAGTCCTAGCAGCTTTCTCAGCAGCTGTGTCACCAAGATTTCTAAGGTTTCCAGAAATTGCATTAACTGGGGCTGAGCCTTCATCAGACAGTCACTAATGTCATCCTGAGTAGCAGTGAGCTGTTTTGGGCCAAGTGATAAAATGAGGGGCTTGTGGGACCAAGACCTTGCAGGAGAGAGACCCCCGCACAGCAAAGCCAGAGAGGGTTGGCCTGGCCCAAAGGGAGGATCCTGCCAGAGAGCCCTCTCCAGCTCTTGGGCTCCGGACAGGACTTTTAAATGCTAGGGTTTTATTTTTTCATTATAAAAGTAATTTTTGTTACAGAAAAATTAAAGGTGCAGTAGCTAGAATTGTTTAAAGCCCTACCTCCCATCGTTAATATTTAGGTCTTCTGATCTCTGTTTTTTTTAATCTGTATCTTTAATGGGTGATAGGTGACATTTCAGTTCATTTGTGCTGTTGTCCATTACAACTTTGTAGGGGATATTTCGATGTGTAAACTTTCCATTGCATTTCAGAGAATTTTCAGAGGCTGGATTTCCAAGTTGCTGGGTTAAATGGAGTGTGGGGTGCTCAAGGGCCCTAACTGCTTGTTTGACTAGGTGGCTTTCTGGAAAGGCTCTGCCATCTTACACTTGAATTTTCCCACGTGCAGGGTCAGGATATGGGTGGTGGCTTTCTCCACCTGCCATGTTACACGATAATGCTCCGTGGGGGTAGTAGGTGAGCTTAAGTCCCCACAGTGACCTGCAGGTAGTTACCTAAATGTTTGTAAGTCTGTGAGCATTCAATAAATATGAATGAATAAAGAAAAGTCTACATACAGCTTCTTGTGACAGGGCTATGTAGATGACAGGACCAAATGCAATAATGTCTTACTTCCCTGTAAAGTGTAGGAGTCTGTAGTATGGACCTGGAGCCTGGCGTTCCCTTGTAGCAGGGACGTTAGGAAAGGGGTGAACGCTCTGCCTGCTGAGTGCGTTTGCCACATGTGAGCCGTCCTCATCCTCAGCATCTCTGCCCCCTGTTTCTAGAGGTGAACTCCTTCCAAAAACAGGTGTCACAATCTCTCGCATTTTACTAGCACCTTCCTGGGCTTCCTGGGGCTGTCTCAGTGCCAAAGCTGTGCCCAAGGTGGAGCAGTGCAGTCTCAGTGACTGCTGCTCAGGTTTCCATGGGAGCAGGGAAAGGGAAACAGGTTCCTAGCGGAGGTTGGTGGTTCCCCAAGGCCAGGGCTGGCTGCTGAGAATCTTAAGAGGTTAGGAGCATGGATTTAAGCAAGGCTGTTTTGGTTCAGGTTTGTGCTCTGGCTGTATGACCTTGGGCAGGTGAGTTGCCCTCTCTGAAACATGGGCCTGATAATAGTGCTCAGTGATTTTGAAGCCGTAGATGAGTTCATGTGTCTAGAGTTCTGAGACCCTAAAGTGTGTGGCCGACAGAAAGCATAGCTTCAGTGTTGGCACCACAGCAGGGTTGGGGGCAGGAGGGAGGTGGGCTTGGCAGTGCTCCTGGGGTCCCCTGGGTGTGTTCCTGCTCTGTCGCCATAATTTGGGTTCCACTCTAAGTTGCCATCTAGATGGTTTGCAGGTGGCTTTCATATTCTACAATAGGATGATCACCAAACTCAGTGGCTGAGAGGGCTGGCTCTGGGGTCCACCAGCTAGACTCACACCCCGGCTCGGCCCCTTACCAGCTATGGGACCCTCTTGGGGGCATTGTCCTCCCCTGGCAGAGAAGGAGAGTAAAAGTCCCTCTGTTGGGAGAATCAAGGCTGGCAGTTCACGGTGAGGGCTCGGCTACAGTGCTCGGCATGCACTGATCATGTGTTTGCTTATTGTCTTGGTGTCTGGGGACTTGCCATCCACTGAATTCTCTTTGGTTCTGTGGCATCTTGCAGGCTAGTGCTGTGTGTTGGGTGCTGGCCGGGTGCTGTTACTTAGACCTGTTTTAAGGTCTCTGTGACCAAACATCCTGGATGAAGTGTAAAGCGTGACGTAAGCTAGGTGTGCCGGGGCGAGTGAGAGGGCCCAGCTGAGTGAGTGAGCCGTCAGCCCGCGCCTAGTGACGGAGCATCTTCTGTGTGAAGGCGTGGGATGGGAGGGGAATGGCATGCGACTTCTCACCCACACGCTCAGGGCCAGGGCCTGGGGCTGCCGATTGAGAACTGTGAGCTATTTGGGTAGCAGGGTGAGGTTTTTTAGTTTTAAATTAAAAAAAAGTTTACTCAGTCACAGAGTAAATATAGTTCAAGTTTTAAAAGTCACATGCAGTGTTTGTTTTTCCGTTCTTGTCATACTTCACTTAGAAGAATGGTCCCTAGTTCCATCTAGGTTATTACAAAAGGTATTACTCCATTTTTTCATGGCTGAGTAGTACTCTGTGGTGTACATGAACCACATTTTCTTTTTATTTTATATTATTTTATTTTTTAATTAAACCATAGCTGTGTACATTAGTGCAATCAAGGGATACAATGTGCTGGTTGCATATGCAATCTGAAATGTTTTCATCAAACTGTTTAACATACTCTTCGTGGCATTTTCTTAGTTATTGTATGAAGAAATTTGTATTCTGCAGAACCATATTTTTTTTTTTTTTGAGACAGAGCCTCAAGCTGTCACCCTGGATAGAGTGCTGTGGCATCACAGCTCACAGCAACCTCCCATTCCTGGGCTCGAGTGAGTCTCCTGCCTCAGCCTCCCAAGCAGCTGGGACTCAATGGGCTAAGGTGCCCGCCACAACGCCCGGCCATTTTTTTTTTTTTTTTTTGGTTGCAGCCATCATTGTTTTTTGGCGGGCCCGGGCTGGATTCGAACCCACCAGCTCAGGTGTACGTGGCTGGCGCCTGAGCCCATTGAGCCACAGGCGCCGAACCAGAACCACATTTTCTTAATCCACTCATGTATTGAGGGCTGCTTGGGCTGACTCCACATCTTTGCGATTGTGAATTGTGTGGCAATAAACATTTGAGTACAAACATCCTTTTTGATAAAATAATTATTTTTCTCCCCTTTAGGTAAATAAATACTCAATGTGGGATTGCTGGATCAAGTGGTAGGTCTACTTTTAGTTCTTTGAGGTGTGTTCATACTACTTTCCATAGAGGTTATACTAATTTGCAGTCCCACCAATAGTTCCTTTCTTCCTGCGTCCATACGGTCATCTCTGATATTAAAAATAAAGTCATGTACAGAAGAGTGAATCCATTGCCAAGTCAGCTTCTTCCCCTCCCCTACTTGAGTCAGCTACTGCATTTCTTCCCAGGCAGCCACTCTTCTCGTTTTTTTTTCTGTTATTCCAGAGAATTTTTAAGCATTTACTAAAAATATCTGAATATATTTTTATATCCATGCACTTATATGGAAACACACATATAAATTTTCCTTTTTTTTTTTTTTCTTTTTTGAGACAGAACCTCAAGCTGTTGCCCTGGGTAGAGTGCTGTGGCATCGTAGCTCACAGCAACCTCCAACTCCTGGGCTCAAGCGATTCTCCTGCCTCCGCCTCCCAAGTAACTAGGACTACAGGTGCCTGCCAGAATGGCCAGCTATTTTTTGGTTGCAGCCGTCATTGTTGTTTGGCGGGCTGGGCTGGATTCGAACCTGCCAGCTCAGGTGTATGTGGCTGGCACCTTAGCTGCTTGAGCCACAGGCGCCGAGCCTAAATTTTCCTTTTTTATTCAATGATTGATATGCCTTCCACTGCACAACATTTTTTTCCCACTTAACAATACACCCTGGGCTCATTCCCTATCAGTACATAATAATAATCTTCTTCATTCTTTATTATTATTATTATTATGTGGATCATCACAAACATTTTGAAATACACAAAAATCAAGAAATGTACTCCTCATGGACAGAAACAAAGGAAGCCCTTTCAGCAACACCATCAAGCCAAGCAGGTTGAAACTTGCACGGCTGAATCAGAAAGGACACTGTCGATTGGGTTTCTTGGAAGTGAAATAATGGACTATAAAACAGTCTGTCTTAAAACTTTTTTTTTTGAGACAGAGTCTCAAGTTATCACCTTGGGTAGAGTGCTGTGGTTTCACAGCTCACAGCAACCTCAAATTCTTCGGCTTAAGCGATTCTCTTGCCTCATCCTCCCGAGTAGCTGGGACTACAGGCACCTGCCACAATGCACAGCTACTTTTTTTTGGTTGCAGTTGTTGTTTTAGCAGGCCCGGGTCGGGTTTGAACTCGCCAGCCTCGGTGTTTGTGGCTGGCACCCTAGCGACTGAGCTACGAGTGCCGCCTCAAAACTTCTGTAGTTACCTATTTTAATGCCTTTATACTGTTCCATTGAATGGTATCATAGTTTGTTTAACCATTCTATCACTGATGGGCATTTAGATTTTTCTAATGGTTTGCTAGTACTGGCAATGTTATAGTGAACAACCTTGAACTTAAGTCCATGTTTGTAAGATAATATGGAATATCTTGAAGGGGAATTTTGTAAAGTGGATGTGCGCATTTGTACTTTTGACAGTTCTTGCCAAATGCCCCTCCCTGAGGCTGTGCTGATTTAGACCTTCCCTGCCGTGAGAGTGCCTGTTTGCCGTCCTGACCAACACAGATGTTATTCAGCTTTTTGACCTTCTGCCTAGTGCTAAAAGAAAGATGCTATCTCTGTATAGTTTTATGTAATGTTTAAAGACTAAATCAGTTGCCAATGTTGGGAAACTCTTTCTGCTTCAGCATCTGTTTTGTCTTTGTTGTGAAAATCTGATGTGCTGGTCTTGTGCAGGAACGCACCCTGGCAGGGTGGAGGTGTGTGTTCCATCCCATGGGCCCTGTGTTTATTTTTATTCAATTACCTTTTCACGTGGCCTGCTGGGCGTCTGTAGGTTTGGGCGTCCTGTTCTAGAGAGAAGCAGAACTTGTCTTTGTGCAGCACAGAGTTGGTTTGGGAGGAATATATAGAAGCTGAGGGGGCAGGTTTACAGAAGGGAGGCTGGTGGGAGTGAGTCCCTCAAAGGGCGCGGGTTGTTGGAGAAAAGTAGAATGTGTAGGGAAGACTAGAGGGGCCCGGGGCACGCCTCCCTTGACTGCTGCAGGGAAGCTTCATAACGGAGCAGCTGGGATAAAAGGTGAGAGCCTTGGATTTGAGTTGTTGGGTTGTTTTTTCTTTTGAGACAGAGTCTTACACTCCAGGCTAGAGTGCTGTGGCATCAACTTAGCTCACAGCAACCTCAAACTCCTGGGCTTAAGTGGTCCTACTGCTTCAGCTTCCCAAGTAGCTGGGACTACAGGCAACCGCCACCATGTCTTGTAGGTGCCTGTAGAAATAATAGAAATATTTTTTCTTTTCTTTTCTGAGACAGAACCTCAAGCTGTCACCCTGGATGGAGTGCTGTTGCATCACAGCTCACAGCAACCTCCAATTCCTGGGCTCAAGCGAGTCTCCTGCCTCCGCCTCCCAAGTAGCTGGGACTCCAGGTGCCCACCACAACGCCCGGCCATTTTTTGGTTGCAGCTATCATTGTTGTTTGGCGGGCACAGGCTGGATTTGAACCCGCCAGCTCAGGTGTACGTGGCTGGCGCCTTAGCCCATTGAGCCACAGGCGCCGAGCCTATTTTTTCTATTTTTGGTAGAGACAGGGTCTTACTCTTGCTCAGACTGGTCTCCAACTCCTGAGCTCAAGGGATCTTCTCACCTCGGCCTCCCAGAGTGCTGGTATTACAGGTGTGCCTGGCTTCTAATTATTGGATGATGATGGGGGTGGGACGCTGTGGGAGTAAAGCTTTTGTAGGAAGAGTCTTGCCTTTCTGGGTCACAGGAGTCCAATAGGGAAAGACTGGGGCTGGTGGGAGTGGGGGTGGAGAGGCAACTCGGGGAAAAGTCATACTATTCCTGTCTGTCCCCTCCCCCCAGAAGCGCTGGTGCTGAGAACGGGGGTGTATGAGTGTTTGTTTCCCAGTATTTTTCCCCAGGCTTATAGTAACCATATTATTTTTATTTAAGTATAGAATAATAAGTATATAGTGTTTGCGTTATGCAATTTCCCTTCCGCTTAATCAGTGATCTTGCCCAGCCGGTGTGTGTCTCTGTCTCATTCTTGTCATTGTGGCAGGTGGTGGCCTAGGGCGTCTCTGTCATTTCTGGGCTCTGTTCTCTCCTCGCTGCTGGTGGAAGCATTTCCCTTTGCTCACAGGACTAGTATTTGTGCGTCCTCGAGGGTCTGAGCTTTTACATTTAGGGAGAGTCGCCACGTTGACTTGGCTTTTCTCGTGAGGTGGTAGATTTATCCCCATTTCTCCTCCCACTAGTATTCTCGTGGTTGGCAAGACATCCAGACTTCAGAGAACTAGCTTCCTTCCGTGCATCCTTTCTGACTGCAGATTTTATCTCCTCTGAGTTAAAGTAGAATCTGGCCACCTTGGTGTACTTAGGAGGAAGAGCCCCAGTTTCCTCTCGTACTTTCGCTTCAACTCCTTCTAACTCTGCTTCTGCCCCGAGGGATCTGTGCTTAACACCTGCTGCCTCTGCAGTAGCCAGTCAGTTAAATAGATGAGGTCTATCATTTAAAGTTCACATGTCAGGTGCTCGACAGCCACATGTGGCTGGTGCCCACTGGGTTGGGCAGTGCAGAGATAGGACATTCCCATCATCACAGACATTTTTGGGGCAGTGCTGCTCCAAAGCAGGGCTCTCAACCTCAGGACTGCTGCTAGTGGGGCTGGATAGTCCTCGGTTGTGGGGACTGTCCTGGGCATTGTCGGATATTTAGCACCATCTGTAGTCTCCACCCACTCAATGCCAGTTGTCATTGCCGAGTGCTCCCAGGGGTCAAAAATCACACCCCTCCCCTGTTTTCAGAATCACTGCTGTAGACTATTCCATCTGTATTGATACATTGATTTTGATTTTAATTTAATTTTAATTTTTTAAATTTTAATTATTATTTTTTTTTGCAGTTTTTGGCTGGGGTCGGGTTTGAACCCGCCACCTCCGGTATATGGGGCCCAGTACCCTACTCCTTTGAGTCACAGGCGCTGCCCTTATTTTATTTTTTGAGGCAGAGTCTCACTTAGTCACCCTCGGTAGAGTGCAGTAGTGTCACAGCTCACAGCAACCTCAAACTCCTGGGCTCAAGCAATTTTCTTGCCCTCCCGAGTAGCTAGAACTACAGGTGCCCCCCACAATGCACGGCTATTTCTAGAGGTAAGGCCTTGCTCTGGCTCAGGCTGTTCTCGAACCTGTGAGCTCGGGCAGGTTCAGGCTGTTCTCAAACCTGTGAGCTCAGGCAATCCACCTGCTATGGCCTCCCAGAGTGTTAGGATTACGGGAGTGAGCCACCATGCCTAGCCCTGATTTTAATTTTTCTTTTGAATCTTCCTGGATCTGACCAGTGGCAGTGGTGAGATCATTCCTTCCTGGATCCCCTAGCTTCCTGAAATGTTGGTGTAGTCACAGACCATTGAGCAAACACAGTAGAACCTCTGCAAGTCGACCATTCCAGGGATTGGTCAACACATGGAGATGGTCAACATAAGGAACTAGGCCTAGTGTACTGGGCCCTATGATACGCACATGGGGCACATGTCTGGTCTATGAAAATTAGGTCAATTTAAGGGGGTGAGCAGTGTAGGGAGGTGGTCAGCTATGGAGGCTCTACTGTATTTATGGAGTGCCTACTGATTGTAGGAGCACCCCGTGGCAGAAAGGCTTGTTTCTGTGGCGGCCAACTCCTTGTTACATTAGTTACCTTTGGCAGAAACATTGTTCCCTTGACCTTGCCCCCATATTTACTTTTCCCTTAAATTTAAGCCAAATTGCATAAAACCACTGCACATCTGCTCAGCGGTCTATCTGCTGTTAAAACCTTTTATTTGTTTTACAGTCAGATCATAAGAAAATCCATTTTTGTTTTTCCTTTATATAAATGGTCTCAGGAAGAAGCAGTGTGTATGAATTACATTTTATATAAACTTAACTTCTTAACCTAGTTTTGAATGGCTATTGCTTTCAACTTTGCCAGACTCTCTCACACAAGGGAATGTTGTTTCATGGTTTCTTTTTTTAAGCAATGTTTTTATTTTGAGTTTCCACATTGTTATATAAACCCAAATTATTGTGATGACAAAATTTGAAAATGTGTCTATGACGGAATAAAAAGAGTAATCCTTTCAGAAATGCAGCATATAACTACTAAATGCAGGTACTAGAATATAGATTTTTTAAAAATTTTTACATATACATGTGTTAAGTAGGTTTCCACTTTTTTGCCTTCACAGAATTTAAAAGGCTTAAAATTTAATAACAATAACAATGTTTAAGATAAGGACTAAAAACAAAAACCATGTAAAGAATGAACGAAGATAAATACATTCAGGAAAGAAAACAGACGACTATTGCGTCGAAATATTAAGTGATGTTAGTAATAATAATGCCAAGAAAGTAAAGTTCACATTGTCAAATAAGATATCTTAGGTTTCTTTTATTTTTTAATCTGGAAAAAATAGTTAAAGAGAAATAATATCTCCTGTTAATTGAGTAGCTGTTACGTGCTAGGCTCTGTTCTATCCTCTTTATATATTAAATGTCTAATCCTCACAGGAATTCAGCAAGGCGGGTCTGATTATCATTTTTCAGATAGTAAAAATGAGAATCAAAGAAAAGGAGCCCCCAGCTGCACAGCCTGGGTGGCCCATGGCTGGGTTTCGTCCCAGGGTTCTTCCCCGTAGCCCATGTGGCCCTGCTGTTTTGACACTGCCACTTTTGGGTAGGAGTTGCTCCTTCCGGCTCTTCAATAATTTCTCGCTGTTAAGGGATTCTGTCTTATGGCCCATCTCCCAACCGGGAATGCAGAACATTAGTTTCCTGTTGTGGCAAGTGACAGTTCAGTTTGGTGTTAAGAAACAACGGTGGCAGCCATGACACCAAGGGGACAGCTGCTACCACGCTACCCTGGACGCCGCTCCTCTGGAGCTTCCGGTGGCTAAAGTCCAGCCTTTGGACATGTAGGGTGTGGTGGCAGCTGCCAGGGGAACAGAGTGTTGGAGAGAATCGCGGGGATGGATCCAGTGATGGACAGAGAGCCTCTCTGGCTGCCACTGCTTCTGTTTGGGCAGATATGGGTGTCGCTTGGAAATTTGCCACCAAGCTTAAGGTTCCCACCGCAGGAAAGCAGCTCCAGAAATTTGAGCAGGTGATGGTTCTTGGTGCTGCAGTGATATGTTTAAGAAGGATTCGTGGACAGGGAATAAATCTCATTGGGACATTTAGTAGAACATTTATTTCTTTTTTCAATTCTCCTTTAATATTTAACAGCCCCGCAGCTTGGCTTCTGTAGCTCAGTGGTTAGGGCGCTGGCCACATAACACCAAGGCTGGCAGGTGAGAACCCGGCCCGGGCCTGCTAAACAACAATGACAACTACAACAACAAAAAAAATAGCCGGGTGTTGTGGTGGGCGCCTGTAGTCCTAGCTGCTTGGGAGGCTGAGGCAAGAGAATCACTTAAACCCAAGGGTTTTTTTTTTTTTTTTGGGATTCATTGAGGGTACAAGAAACCAGGTTACACTGATTGCATTTGTTAGGTCAAGTCCTTCTTACAATCGTGTTTTGCCCCCAAAAGGTGTGGCACACCAAGACCCCACCCCCCTCGCTCCTTCCCTCTCTCTGCTTTTCCTTTCCCCACCCCTCCCTCATTCTTTCTCTCTCTGCTCTCCCCTTCCTCCACCCCCACCATGTCATTAATTAATTGTCCTCATATCCAAAATTGAGAGCATGGGATTAAACCCAAGGGTTTGAGGTTGCTGTGAGCTGTGATTCCACGGCCTCTACCCGGGGTGACATAGTAAGACTCTGTTTCAAAAAGAAAAAAAATTTAACAACCCTTACAGGGCTCCCTTCAGTCATTCATTCTTTTATGTTTTAGAAACTGAGTCTCACTCTGTCGCCCTGGGTAGAGTGTTATGGTGTTATAACTCACAACATCCTCAAACTCTTGAGCTCGAGTGATCTTGCCTCAGCCGCCTCCCAGGTAGCTGGGACTACAGGCTCCCTTCATTGTGCCTGGCGGTTTTTTCTATTAACTTTTAAAGATGGGATCTCGCTCTTGTTCAGGCTGGTCTTGAACTCCTGAGCTCTGAGGATCCACCTCCTCGGCCTCCCAAAGTGCTAGGATTATAGGCGTGAGTCACCATGCCCAACCCAGGGCCTACTTCTTTTTTTTTTTTTTTATGTTTTTTATTAAATCACAGCTGCGTACATTAGTGCAATCAAGGGGTACAATGTGCTGGTTTTATATACAATCTGAAATGTTTTCATCTAACTGTTTAACATAGCCTTCATGGCATTTTCTTTTCTTTTTTTTTTTTTCCAGTGGTAAGACAGAATTTATTTATAGAAAAGAATACAGAAAACACTAAAGCTCCTGGTAGAGAGAGAGAACTGAAGTGGGGAGAGAAAAGCTCTCTCCATTTCTCTCCCGGTCTTTCCCCGTCTCCCCCTTTAGGCTTTTAGTCTCCAGGTATATATAGGTGTATGAGTTCCTTGGCCAGGAAACAAATTAACACAGTCCCTTCCATGGTGGGGGTGGGGGGGCAAGGTGAATGAATGTATCAATGAACGAACACAGTCCCTTCCCCAGGCACAAAGTGAATGAATGTATCAATGAATGGACACAGTCCATTCATGGAATTGAGGCCTAGGAAATTCACATGAAATTGACCTAGGCATAGGAAATGGGGGTTCTGTATTTAGTCCTAAGTGTAAGAGTGTGTGTGTCCTAAGGAGACACCAAGGCGCAGGTGTCT
>CAUYRH010072241.1:0-83408 GCA_963574655.1 Perodicticus potto
TATCACCTGTGGCCAGCAGAGAAGCCAGCCATCTTCCTCACTGCAGCCGGAATACAGGGCTGTAGGGCTCAAGTATGTAAACACCAGCTGACAAAACCCCCTTCATTAATAAACTTCTGAGTTGCAAGAAAAAAAAAAAAACGGTCTTTGCCTCAGTAGCCCAGGCTAGAGTGCTGTGGTGTCAGCTTGGCTCACAGCAACCTCAAACTTCTGAGTTCAAGTGATCCTCCTGCCTCAGCCTCCTGAGCAGCTGGGACTAAAGCACCTGCCACAAAGTGGCCAATTTTTCTAATTTTTAGTAGCGACAGGTTCTTCCTTTGCTCAGGCTGTTCTTGAACTCCTGAACTCCTGAGCTCAACAGATCCTCCCACCTCGGCCTCTCCCAGTGCTGGGATTACAGGCATGAGTCCACTGCACCTGGCCTAAAATTAAAAACTTTTGTGTTTCAAAGATTACTATCAAGAAAGTGAAAAGACAACCCACAGAATGGGAGACATATTTGCTAATCATACATTTGGTGATGGCTGGATAAAAAATTCATATAACTGGGGCGGCGCCTGTGGCTCAGCGAGTAGGGTGCCAGCCCTATATACCAAGGGTGGCGGGTTCAAACCTGGCCCCGGCTGAACTACATCAATAGCTGGGTGTTGTGGCGGGCACCTGTAGTCCCTGCTACTAGGGAGGCTGAGGCAAGAGAATCACCTAAGCCCAAGAGTTGGAGGTTGCTGTGAGCTGTGTAACACCACAGCACTCTACCTAGGGCGATAAAGTGAGACTCTGTCTCTACAAAAAAAAAAAGAATTCATACAACTGAATAGTAAATAGACAAATAATCAATTTACAATTGGGCAAAGAATTTGAGTAGGTATTTCTCCAAAGAAGACATACCAATAAGCACATGAAAAGATCCTAATACCCTCAGTCATTAGGAAAATGTAAATCAAACACAGGATACCACTTTACACCTGCTAGGATGGCTGCAGCTGCAAAACCAAAGAATAAGTGCTGGCGAGGATGTGAAGAAATTGGAACCCTCATATTCCTGGTGGGAATGTAAAATGGTTCAGTTGCTTTGGAAAACAGCTGGACTGTTCCTCAAAAAATTAAACACAGAGGTATCATGTGATCCAGCAATTCTGCTCCTGGCTATATACCCAAGAGAACTGAAACAAAAGCAATATGTTAGCATAACAACTTGTACATAGTTCACAGTGGCATCATTCATAATAGCCAGACATTTCATCAGTTCATGAATGTATAAACAAAATGTAATATATTCCTATACAGTAGAACCTTCATAGTTGACCACCTCCCTAGACTGACCACCTCCTTAAGTTGACATAATTTTCATAGATCGGACATGCACTGTGTGGATATATTGGTTCAGTAGCCAATATATCCACACAGTTCCTTAAGTTGACCACTGCCATGTATTAACCAGTTTGTTACAGTCCCTTGGGTGGTCAACTTACAGAGGTTCTACTCTAATTGAATATTATTTGACTAAAAAAAAGGAATGGAGCAGTCATTCATGGAACAACATGGATGAACTATGGTAAGTGAAGGAAACACAAAAAATAGAAGTCCCATTTGTATAAATCAATTGTATGAAATATCAGAACAGGAAAATCCACAGAGACAGAAAAAAGTTACTGGTGTCACGGGATGGGGCAGGAGCAATGGAGTAACTACTAGGGTATGGTGTTTCATTTGGGGTGGCGAGAATATTCTGGAATTAAGTATTAGTGACGTTTGCACAACTTTGTGGCTATACCCCAAACCACTGAACTGTACACTTTAAAAGAGTGAATATTTATGGCTTGTATTTTTCAACACAAAATATGGAAAAACAAAAAAAACTTCTTTAAGGTAGGAAGCTGGTTAGTACAGGCATCATGATTTGAATCCAATGCCTGTGCACTTAAGGCTGTCTGTTGCCAAGTCCTCTGTGCCTTACTAGGCAGCAGGGGGGCCCCTGGGGCTGTCTCGGGTACCCTTAGAAGAATGGTTCCTGTTGGGTGTACCTGTGTCCTCTGGACACAGCTCCCTGGGCGTCTGCTTATCATCAGGGACTGATCTGGACAGATTCATGTTCAATGTCATGCAGACATCCTTGTCACTGCCACTACAAAGATACTGTTATTGGCATCTGAGTCTCTTTTCTCTCTGGATGAAGTCCTTTCTAGGTGGCTGCTTACCTCTCATCTAGATGGAGGCATCCTAGCAGATCTGGCAGAATTCCTGCTCAGACTATAGCTGAGACTCCTTCTCTGCCATTCTGTTATTATCGTGGGTACTAATAAGAGAATCTCCTGGGAATCTCCTTTCCCTGAGGTATTTTAAATAGGGTAGACTTTTTTCTCTTCAACCCATCTGCCCACCCATTCACTTATCTATCCATCTGTACATCCATCCATCCATCTATCTGTTCATTCTTTCATCTATTCCATTTGACTAACCCATGCCACGCCAGGCTCTTTGCAAAGTGATGTTTGAAGCACAGTTTTGTCTGGGTTTAGGAACATGGGCTGAGTGATTTTTTTTCTAAGTCTTCTAAGGATTTATGAATATGGGTGTCTTTCACTGGGTTGTGTGCATGGTGGAAATGTTTGGCAGACATGTTGATCAGTCAGAGAAGCCCACGGAACTTCACAAAGGCTGAGATGATTCTGAACCTCCCTGTCAACTTCCTTTTTTTTATGCCATAGAGCAGTCATTTTCAATGAAAAAACCTGCAAATATGTAGCTCCTCCCTGAGGGATCCTTCTGCACCGCACAGACCTATCATCACCAACCCAACTTGTAATCTTGGGTAAAGAAGGTTCTCAGCTCATTCTCAAGGAAAAAAAATTGTAAGCAAAACAAAACAGCCACGTCATGAAGTTGCTCCACGTAATGAGGCTTGCTCCCTTGAGCTGTCATTAGCTGGGGCTCCAGGCAGGCCTCCCACCTACCCTCTGGCTAGTCAGAGCTGGAGGCAGCAGCTATGCAGGGTGTGAGGCGAAAGCTGCTCTTTAGGGCTGGTTCTTGCCTAGAGATGCTTGGCCGAATGGTGCCCACCGTGCAGGGGCCTGCCAGCTTAGCTACCCCCTTCCAAATTCAGCTGTTGCTCACACTTCTCTTTCCCTATCTCCTGGGGTACCCTGACTCCTCTTGGCTCATGTGAATCTTGCCCAGTCTTTCTGAGCCAGAACTAGTTCTGCCTCCCAAACCCGTGGTACCTCCCCATCCCACAACTGTTCATTCAACAAAATGCACTTAGCACTTTTTCAGGGCCAGGCTAAAGACCAGACATGACATGGTCTTGTTCCCCCATGATAGGGAAGGTAGATATGGAAACAACTCGGCACGGCCTGCTGAGCACCTGTGACTCTTCTTCCTATCCCGTGATTGCAGAGGGTGCCTCAAGTTTGTTCTTCATGCCCTCAGGTGGTGAGTCCTGTCTTCCCAGCTGATTGAAAGGACCAAGAGGGAAGGGTACCAAACGTGTTCTCTCCCTTTCTTAGCCCCTTGCATGGTAGTGACCCAATACACCCTTGAATCAAAGCTGCCAATCAGCGAGGAACTATTTTCTTCAATAGAAATTTTACTTTGATTTCTTGGTCTTTGTTTCAACTTTGGAACGCCAGGCATGGAGAAAGAACCAACAGAACCTCCCATGTGAGTTATGCCATTATGCAAATCTGTAGGGCGGGGGGTCTGTGCTCCACTCAGTACCCAGCATCTCAGCTTGGGCTGCTATAACAGATTACCATGGGTGACTAGGTGGCTTAAACAACAAACATCTCTTACAGTTCTGGAAGTTGGGAAGTCCAAGATCAAGGCACTGGCACATCTGGTGTCTGGTGAGGACCACTTCCTGGTGTGAAGACACCTGTCTTCTCATTGAATCCTCACATGGTAGAGAGCAGAGAGAGTGCCGGGGCTCTTGTGTCTCTTCTTACAAACACACCAGTGCCTTAAACAAAGCCTCCTCCCTCATGACTTAATTATGTCCCAAAGGCTTATCACAGCAGAGGTAAAGATTTCAACACATGAATTTTGGGGGACACATTCAGTCCATAGCACCCTCACTTCCCTAAATGCCTGTTCCCTTTGGGTTGGTGACGATCTCCCTGTGAGAACATGCCTCTTAGGGAAAAGGAGCTCCTTCGTCTTCTCCAGAACAGAAGTGGAAACACAGAAGTGGTTGCAGAGCCTTGATTCCTCTTGATGGATGTGAAATGCCCAGCTGTTGTAAGATCACACCCTGGTCTTTAGCTTCACACAAATGGTATTACAGTTTTTCGTGTTGGCTGTCCCCGTCCTCTGCCACCCCATTGCAAGGCTTATAGAAGGATGAGCCTTCAGACAGAGGCAGCACTGAAGTGCTCTGAGCAAAAGGAGTGGGGAACCATCCCAATAGACACATTTGGATGAAACAAAACCCCCAAACAAAGCCCAATTGCCTCTTGAGCTGGATGGCCTTTGGTTTATGAGGCATTTTCATTATTTTAGTTTGATCATTACATGGTCCCTAAGAGATAGGATTATTATCCTCACCTTAGAGAACGCGATGCTCAAAGAGACCAGAAAACTTGCCTCGAGTCACGAGGCTCGGAGGGCAGGTTCAGGGTTCCTCCCCGATCCCGTTCACTCCAAAGCCTGTGCCAAGTAGAGTTTGGGGTTTCTCGGTGCCTGTGGCCTGGAAAGATGAAACTGAACGCGGACCAGGGTGTGCTTTGTCACAAATGTCAACATCTCCCTTCTGTGCTCATCCCTAGGCTCATCTGACTTATGGAAAGTTTTCAGGGCGTCAGCTATGTGGTCTCTATTTACAGAAGATGATGTGCAAATGACAAGACAAATTAGACTGTCCTGGGGAAGAACTGCTGTAGTTTTAAGAGGGAAATTGATGTCATGGGTCTTTTTAAGTAAGCACTTTGTGGGTGGCAGTGATGAAGGGGAGGCAGTTGGTGGAGCAAGGATTAGGAAATGCAAAACTGCAAAAACGAGAACCATCTTAAAGAAAAGAAGGAGCTATTTTTTTGAAGAGGCCACATTCATTTTCTGTTATGCCAAGGGAATAATATTTAAGGGTTTTTAGAAATTGTTACATGAGAACTTCTTCCTAAAGGCTGAATCAAAGACACTTCAGAAAACGTAGCAGGGGAGGCTCCGTTGAAAGTCCTGAAGTACTCAGTACTTTCACTTGATGGGAGGGAGAGGTTTCGATTTTGAGTTTATGGGCTCACACTGATCTCATTTCAGTCTTTACCAGGACGGAGCTTGGGAATTCCAACGCTCTCGTCACAAGAACTTCCCCATGGCTTGTCATGGTGTTCAGTAGGGCACAACTCAGGCCCTGCTTCTGCCAGGGAAAGGAAGTGGCTTCCAAGATGAGTTGTGGCCCCCTGGGGTATAAATGCTTTTTCTAAAGGTCCACAGCATAGGACAAGAATTCTTCTCTTGAAGAACTAAACTAGAAATAATATAGTTCTTTCTTTCTTTCTTTCTTTTTTTTATTAAATCATAGCTGTGTACATTAATGCAATTATGGGGTGCATTGTGCTGGTTTTATATATAGTTATTTCTAAATACTAAATTAGGCTGGGGGCTGTGGAGTAGATGTCCAATTTAAAGTCCTTGCCCTTTCTCTGGGCAGGGGTCCCTTCACTGAAGCGAGAAAATTATCTCTCTAACTTGAATGCCATGCCTGCCTCTGTAATCCAGAGATCAGAAAGGCAGAGAAAGTTTCCACAACATGGAAGGCAAAAATATAAGTGGAAAACTGGGTGTTTCTAAAAAAAAAAAAACAAGACTTAGAACAAAGCCACTGTCCATGTAAACCTGACAGCCTTCCCCAAGTGCTCTTGGGAATGCCAAGAGGCAGAGTATGTAGTGCCAGGCAAGAATGTCACAGCCCCTGTCCCCTGCCCTCAAGTTGTGTGACGCTCCTAATCCTGTATGGGGCAATGCTCCCAGCAAACACCCCTTCCCCACCTCCTCACCCCCAGTGGGTTAGGAGGAAAGCATGTGAATGACAGAATTCCAAGCAAGATGTGCATGATGGATAGCCTCTAAAGGCCATTTGTATTTTAAAAGAGAAGCCCCTTTTGCAGGGAAACACCACTCTGAAGATAGACTTCAGATGTTAAGGAGGCAAGGAGCCAGGCCAGCTGTGAGGAGCTGTAGGCCAGCCAAGCGTCTGAATATCTGCTTTCATGTGGTTTTGTGGAGCTGCTACAGTCTTCTACCTCTGCAGAGAGTAGACCTGTTTCTTCCAGTCACCAGAAAAGGTCATAGAGAGAAAAAGAGATTCTTCAGTTTTGGCACTGCATATTCAATATTAAATCTTTGCACTAGAGCCTGCAATGTATCTGAAGTTTTTTGTTTTTTTTTTTGGCCGGGGCTGGGTTTGAACCCGCCACCTCCGGCATATCGGGCCAGTGCCCTACTCGAGCCTGCAATGTATCTGAACATGCATATTCCATCAGCCTTGAAACTGGTCAAAAGCATCAGGGGCCTAAAGTTTCTAAAGGAAACTTTTCAGAGAGATCCCTTCTTTGTCAATTCCCAAATAGACATCTTTACTGTGTACTGCCCAATCCCTGTGTCCATTAACAGAGTGTTGCCTTCCCAGGAACCCCTGTCATCTGCCCTTTTATTTTTGGTGCATAACACCTAGGAATCCGAGCATCCTGGCTGGCCACAGAGGCCCTCGGATTCCTTAACCACCTCAGACTCTGTGGGAACCACTTCCAAGAGTCAAGACCAAAGCCAGTCAATCAGGCTACTTTATTGGTTTTGCCATTTGATTTCCATTGGGCTGGGAAGTGTTCCTTTCTCGGCCATTTTCAGGGCTGCATTTCACATGGGCCATAAAATCTTTTGTAAAGGGAAATGGATCAACCAGCTTTAAGGAGACTCACTTTACTTCTGGAATGTAGATGACGGAAGACTTAATTAGTGCTGGAATGAAGAAATGATCAGTCTCATTAAATTAACTCCAGTGTTTATTAATATACAGTAGAACCTCCACAATTGACCACCTCCCTACACTGACCACCTCCTTAAGTTGATCTAATTGTCATAGACCAGACATCCACCACACATCCGTAACAGTACAGCAGGCCTGTTTCTTATGCTGACCACCTCCATATGCTGACCAGTTTGTTACAGTCTCTTGGGTGGTCAACTTACAGAAGTTCTACTGTATACTGCACTTGAAAATCCAACTTTAATGTCCAGTCAGAGTAAATATGTTGTATTACTTATTTTTCTTCAAGTTTCAATCAGTAGGGCTTCATGTATGGCCGTGATGCCACAAGAGTCATTGCACAAAGTACTCCTGACAGGCTCATTATTTTCTTGTTATACTCTACTGAGTAAGGAGCAAACTGGCTTCAGGACATTCAGAGACATTGTTTTCTTCCATTTCCAGGCCTGACTACCATGA
Organism: Perodicticus potto; assembly: GCA_963574655.1. Classification (NCBI taxonomy): domain Eukaryota; kingdom Metazoa; phylum Chordata; class Mammalia; order Primates; family Lorisidae; genus Perodicticus; species Perodicticus potto. Next base: position 7,439 of record CAUYRH010072241.1, read on the forward strand.
CTTAATGCTTCAGAGCTGCATTTAATTTCAATAAATCCTCATATTCTGAAACTCCTCTGTGGAGTCTGAATTTATTGACACACACTCTGTTCCGTCAGGGAAAGAGCTAGCAGCTCCAAAGTACTTCCATGGACGCCTCTGGAAAAGTCTCAAGGTGTCTTTGGGACCTGCCAAAGGGATGGACCCTGAGAAGTGGCCAATGTCCCTTTGTGCTTACATGTCTCCAAGATGAGATTTCTTATAGCAGAACATGACACTCTTGCCACCCTCAGGATCCAAACCACTTCAAAAGAGCATTATACTTTGCTCTCAGTGGCTAAATAACACAAGCACCACTTGAGTTTACAATTATGTAACCCTGACATTCCAAAGCCAACGTGCACAGCCTTGTAAGAACAGATGCGGTCTCTGAAGGCAAAAGCCCAGACAGTGCTTAGTCTCAAAATAAAAAGAGTTGTCAAATTATTCTTAACTTGGGATGTCTGCTTGGAAAGCGTTTTTTTCCTCTCTGGAGATTTTTTGTTTACAGAATTTAACAATTAAAAACACACAATTGTGCATTGTTCAGTGGCAGCACAAAGGTCGGCTCTGGGCACACAGTAGTTTTCCAATGCCTGGGTTTTTTAGTCCCACTGTGCAGATGGGAGACATGTAATGTTATTTTAAGGCGGCAAAATGCAAGGTATGAGACAATAGGTAGAAATCTTGTGAATTCCTATCAAACAGGAATATTTGTCCAGCTAATAAGGGAAAGACCCTTTTGTTTAATTCTAACGATGTTTGGGCAACTTTTTGTGTGCATATTCAGCCAGTAATGCTGTTTTGTTAGTGCAGTTGATATAGTTACCAAAATTCTCTGTTTAGTGGGAGATAGGTTACCTTTAGCGTGTCTAGGGGGGTTCTGGAGACAAAGTTATGCTGAAGGGATATGGCTATTGTGAGCTATAAAAGGGAACAAACCAATACCCTGTGTGAGATAAAGGAACACAGGATTTTTTATATTTTTTTGAGACAGAGCCTCAAGCTGTCACCCTGGGTAGAGTGCCATGGCATTACAGCTCATAGTAACTTCCAACTCCTGAGCTTAAGTGATTCTCTTGTCTCAGCCTCCCAAGTAGCTGGGACTACAGGTGCCTGCCACAATGCCCGGCTAATTTTTGGTTGTAGTTGTCATTGTTGTTTGGCAGGTCCAGGATGGATTTGAACCGGCCAGCTCTGGTGTATGTGGCTGGTGCCTTAGCCACTTGAGCTACCGGCGCTGAGCCAGAACACAGGCTTTTAAAGTTAGGGATCATTCATTTTGTCCAGCTCCTTTAAGTTACAGATTTAATTTAGTTGCCACCCAGAAGTGATTAGCTCAAGTTTACATGGGTGGTTAATAGCTGAGTAGGGTTCAGAACATCCTGTGTACAGATGAATTCTACCTAGTAGAATTCTTTTCCATTACCTGTAGTACTTTTACCACAGTAAGTCTTAGAAAAAAAAGTACAGCCAATAAGTACAAAGTTTACCATCGAAACCTGGCAAGAAACTGGACTCTTCACGTAATATTTTTGAAAGCCGTATATGTTACTGGGAAGAAAAACATTTTTAAGGAAAACTTTCTTTCTTTCTTCTTTTTCTCTTTCTTTCTTTCTCCTTTCCCCTTCCCTTCTTTCTTTTCCTTCTCCTCCCTCCCTCCCTTGCCCCCCCCTTTTTTTGAGACAGAGTTTTGCTCTGTTGCTCTGGCTACAATACAGAGTAGCGTCATCATGGTTCACTGCAACCTCAAACTCCTGGGCTCAAGCGATCTTCCTGCCTCAGCCACAAAGTGCTAGAATTATAGGAGTGAGCCACTGTGCCTGGCCCAAACATTTTATTTCTTGATAAGATGAAAAAGCTATGTACAATTTACTAAATACTAGTGGATATTTGAGGCTATTTTGGATATTCTATTCCTGAGATGCAATTTCAGAGAGAAGCTATCTAGGCGGGACAGTCCAGCTTAGAATTTGTGGAATATGTATGACTGTGATTGCTGGAAACAGAAATGCAACCAATCAGTGACTAGCCCTTAGTCTCAGGATGGCTTGGCTCTACTCACAGAAGAATTTCATTTTGCCTGATCTGCACAGGAAGGAGCCAGGTGGAGGAAGGACTGAAGTCTCTAGCATTGGCCTTTCAGGAACACTGACAATGCTGTCTACTGACAACCACTTCTAAACGGCTTTCAAAGGCCTACAGTTTGTTTAGAGACAGTTTTGCTGGCATTGATTTTTTCTCCTCTAACAGTTCACAGGAAAGTGTGTGGTGCATCTTAGAAGGGTACAGGCGAACCTTACTAAATGCAGAATACAAATGTCTTCATATAATAACTGAGAAAATGCCAGGAGGGCTATGTTAATCAGTTTGATGAAAACATTTCAGATTGTATATGAAACCAGTACATTGTACCCCTTGATTGCACTATTGTACACAGCTACGATTTAATAATAAAGACAATAAAAAAAAAAAAGAAGACAAAGTTGATAAAAAAAAAAAAAAAAAGAATTACATGATTCATTCCAAACATCTGATGGGTTCCCTTCAAGTACTCCTGCTCTGTTCCACTGTGGCTGTGCTTGAGCCGCCCCATCTGTGATGAGGTAATTTGGTCGGTCACACAAAGGATTCTGGGGGAATATACATCATATACTGCGCCTATTCACGGCATTCATTCCTCCTGGCTGCTCACGGATAACAATGAACCTTCTCAGTATTACAAGTGCTTACTAAGGAGACAGGGGTTAGACGCCTTTCAATGGAACCCCCCTGAGGCATACAATGCATTTATTATAATGTCCTGGCCCTAAGAAGGGCCTGGGAACAGCTTGGAGTGGCCCATAATTAAGTACATTTAATAATAGATGCTTACACTTGTTGGGTATTGCAAGACGTGAAAATAAATCTCACTTTCTACTCTCATCCCCCTCATCTTTCCCTTTTACACATAAGAAAAGCCAGGAGTAGTGTTTTTTTTTTTTTTTTTAAAGTAACAGTTGCAAAGGATGTCTAGTCAGTTGGGAAGGGGAAATTAAATTACTTGAGAACATTCCTTCCATGTCAATAAAATGGCTTCTGCTTACTCAGGTAGTTACTCATGGGGAGGATTTGTTAAAAGGCTGTTCCTTGAATTGTTCTTGGATTCTACTTAAAAAGGCTTTCAGGGGCAGTGACCTTCTAGCAAAGGGCACACTTTGGGGTTAAAGCTGCCAGTTGGATGGGCACTTCTTCACTTTGCTGCTGTGCCCAGGAAGGAAGGAGGAAATAATGTTTCCTTGGCAGTATTCCATGTCCTTTGTCCCCCCACCTTCAAGAGCCTGAGGGTGTGCAGACAAAGCTTCTAAGAACAAGGGAGAGGAAGCAAGCTCTGTGAATGAGGCCAGGGTATAACTAGAGAAGAAAAAGGCAGGAGCGATATGTAGGTTTATACACCTCAGCACGAAGTGTGGGACTCCAAAAGTGGCTTGTGGGGCACTGAAGGGCTTGGAGGCTAGGAGCTCAGCTTTGCCCCTGGCTGGCTGAGAAAGTGGCTGCTGTTCTTGAACTTCTCTATGCCTCAGTTTTTTATTGTAAAATGAGGTGTTAACAGTACAATGTATAGTTACTCAATAGTCTATTATCAGGAATCTTGGGATTGTGACAAGTTCTCTGAGTCTCATATTCTATACCTATAAAACAACGTTGAAAATATCCAATCACATGCATTGTTGTAGAGACCAAATGAAGTAATGTTTGAAATCACTGCATACACCTGGTACACAGTAAATAATTAGTAAATGGTAGCTGTTATTATCATCAATGCAATTATGTTTTGTAAGGTGCTTATTAGATTGAATTTCTTTGCATCATTGGATGATTCAATACATGGAGTAAGCATCTGGCTAGAGAAAAAAGGAAGCCATGCCAACTCATTGGGTGGTACTGCTGGGTTTCAAGGCAGCTACCTACAGCCTAAAGTGTCAGGGTTTCGGGCAGCTACCTGGGTCCTTGGCACTTGGAGTGCTCTTGGTTGAAAAATGACCAGACGCCCTAAAGTAAGGCAAGCATTAACAAAGTTTAATGAGAAAGAGAAAGATAGGCTTACAGAGTCAGTGTGAGATAAAGGCTTACAGAGCTGAATTGCTTGCCATGAACAGTGAACAGGCCCCACTGTCACAAGGAAAAAGGCAGGAGTCTTGACTGTGGATTCTCTTTTATAAGGTCAGGATCAGGCCTACCTCGTGGTTCAGAGATCCCCTTGTAATCAGAGCCTTACTGTGCACAAAGACCTCCATGAGCCTCTCTGAGAGCCCACGCGGTGTGTGGAGCGCATGGTAATCAGTCTCCAGGCTGTTCTAGGTCACCTATGAGATTCTCTGGTACTAAATGCCAAGCTGGAGAGTCTTCCACAGCAGCTGGCATGCTACATTCTGATTGGTAGATTAGTAGGACAGTCCCTCATCCCCAGGTGTGAGCAATCACTTAGGACAAAATTAAGGTGGGAGGAATCAAGATGGAGGCCTGGAGTCCCACCCTTGTTCTCCTTCCTCAGGAGAGCTGGGAGTCCTGGCTAACTACCTAACAGTGCTACACTGGAAATTTGATTGTTTTTATTTCTTTGACAGTTAGTGATAGGAAGATGGGCTGGTGGAACAAATGGGTGTTATCTCCTGTCCTATAACTAAATATAATGAAATTATGGCCTTGTACAGTTTCAATAAACATGGGTGAACAAGATAACATTATTAGCAAGACTGGTTTTACAAATTTAAGACCTGTTTTTCCAACTCATTGGTGTCCCAGCTTTTCTGATTTTGCCATTAAATGGAGAAGACTTTTTTATTATATGGTTGAAGACAGAATGACATCTGCTGAACTATTTGATTTTAAACAAAATGATATTGAGCATATGGATAAATAAAGGTTAGTTCAAGAGTGAGATTAAGGTACACTTTGGAGAAAAAGAATAAGGCTTAGAAAAAAAAAGGGTTTTTTTTGTTGTTTGTTTCTTTTAAATAGCTAGAGAACTATCCAATCACTATTCAGTTCAAACATACTAACTTGTTTTTACTTTGCTTTAGGTAATTTTTAAAAATTATTTTTATTTATAATTGACACATAAGTATATATATTAATGGGGCGCGAAGTGGTGTTTCAATGTCTGTATACAGTATCATGATAAAACTGGGAGAATTACCATATTGCCTTAGGTAATTTTTATACAATGTTCTCAATAAATAGTTGTTCTTATATGTATTTGCTACTTTGAGCATTATGTTTTGGCAAGAATAGTAGTGTGAATCTTCTGGGAAGCATTAAAAGAAGAAGAAACAGGAAACTTGAGCATGACATCTTTTTTCTTTCATTCTAGCAGTGAGGAGAATAGGACATTTGCTATTTACCTTTTAAAGAACCTGGTAATAGTCACGTGGGAAGGCAAGTGCTCTGAGCATCTTTTGATTCCTTTTGGCTTTGGCCAGCCAAGAAAATAAAATTATTGAGAAAATCCAACCTTCTATAAAATAACTGCTATTGGAAGGCCTGACTTTTTAGTGTGTTAAATGCTATAAAATTATTCTTTACTGGGCAATGAAAAGCAAGGAAAAAGAAAAGTAATTATTGGACAGGCGTATATTGGGTGGGGTTTGCACAGTTTTGAATGTCAATGTCAGAATGTGGCATCGAAGGCTCAGTTTGATGGGATTGCTTTTCTTGGGTGACCAGAATTTATGTTAAGGCAAAAGCAAGTTACTTTTTTTTCCCCTCAGGTGTTTGAAAAAGACCAAGCACCACAGTTCTTAAAACCTCCTTCCTTTAACTCTGACCTTTTCTAAAATGCAGGTCAGTTCGTTTCCTCTAATGATTTCTAAGCCCATCAGTGGTTGTAGACATCCAAGCACAAGTCTCCTCCTGGCTGCTTTTCTGAATTCTGATTGCTGAACACATGTAGGAAGACCCAGGAATGCCACATTATCTGGTCATTGCATGGGCTTACTTTACCTATGTCTTTTCTTAAGAATACTCTTTATTCTTATTTCAAATGGTAGGGGGTCATCAGGGTGATGAAGGGCACTTCTTACACATTCGACAACATAGTAGACGTGAAGATCTGTTGTAAAATCTGAGGGATGTGCTTGGTATCCATGGCAACGAAAGACCGGCCAGCGGGTAAAATTCTCTGAAGCCTGCCCAGATGGAAAGGGAAAGAAAATTACCATTGCAAATTGGGGTTCCCCTTTCACCTCCTGTCCTGGCAAATCACAGCCTCCAAACTGTCTCTTAGGAAAGGAAGTTTTTACTTTCTAGTACCTTGCTCGCTGTAGGGAAAATTGAATTGGCTGTCACTAAGCCCTGAAAGGCTTGGAAGAGCAACAGGGAGAGACACAGAGAAAGCAGTGAACCACAAGTAATTTTCAGTGAGAAAATCAGCAAATGTGAAAAGAAAAAATTCTCTTCCTTTTATTACTGTTGTTTCCTGTATTTCATATTCCCTTGGAAGAGCCCCTAGGGACTCTTCTGGGCTTAGCTCACCTGGGTCCAGCAAATGTGCTGGCCTCCCGCTGGACTCCTAAGTGCTTTTCCTTCCTCAGAAAACAGGGCTTCAAAAATGTGGCCCTGCCAAACCCGCAAACCCGGAGTAGTTCTTTCTCTTCTCTCTCTCTCTCTCTTTCCTCCTTTGCTCCACATCATACAAGTGAAATGCAATCTGGCTTATTCAATTGTTGCTTTGATGAAACTGTGATTATATAGGCCAATGATAATTTTTTTCAACTAATTTTTAAATGAATTTTCAAAAACGTATAGAAGGTTTCAGTTTGAATTATCCTGAAAAATAACATGCCATTGGAGTTATGACAATGTTTTTTAAACACAAATTTATTATTTGGAACAAAAGGCCATTTTTAAAGGCAATAAAACTGCAAGACACAGTTCTCTTCAAAAGAACGGCTCCTTTCACTGTGCCAACAAAGTCTGGTTTTGGAATGACATTTAATAAAAGTCAACCATCCTGTGAAGTAGCGTACGTTTGGCACGCCTGGTAGACCAGTTAATTCTGTAACATATCTTTTGCCAGTGGATGTTGGACCATTTCCCTAGGAAACCACAGAGCATTATTGTGCTTTCCTAAGTATTCAAACTGGATCTGTTCACTAGAAAGACAAATTAGCCATTTCAACTCAACTAGTATTTGCTGAACTTGATGTCCGCCTAATACTGGGCTGATACTGAGGAAAATGTGGGGAAAAAAGGCATGGTTTGTGCTTGAGGACACAGAGGTTCTAGAAGATGCTAAGTGCTAACAAGTAAAACAAAGAAAAATGCAAAGTCATTTGTAAAAAAGTGACTGCAATCACATGATATGTATATTACATTTGTCCTCAACCTTCCTGTGCAACAGAAAGGGAAAAAGACATCAGCATTTTCCCAGTCTACACAAGGCTACATGACAGAGTGTGACAAGTGAAAGGTGGGGTGGTGATAAAAAGGTAGGCCTTTTGTGGTTTAGGTAGGTTTTATTTATTTATTTGCTTTTGGGGGGCAAAGAGATATACTATATACTTTCACTTGTTTTTCTGCTTCTTTTGTAAGATAGAGGTCTTTGTTGCCCAGGCTGGAATGTAATGGCACAATCATAGTTCACTGTAGCCTTGAACTCCAGGGGTCCTGTTACCTTCCTGCCTCAGCCTCCTGAGTAGCTGGGACTACTGGAGGCCTGTGCCACCATGCCTGGCTAATTTTTAATTTTTTTTGTAGAGATGGGGTCTTGCCATGTTGCGTAAGCTGGTCTCAAACTCCTGGCCTCAAGGGATCCTACCGCCTAGGCCTTCCAAATTGTTGGGATTACAGGTGTGAACTACCACACCCAGCCATGTTTTCTACTTCTTATCGGTATTTTAAGCAGAGAAAAATCATGAGCTTTTTCTATTTCGTAATTAAAAAAGATAAATGTTAGTGTGTTCAAGTTAACAAAAGTTTTTCCACATCTTTCCTTTCAGACTGTACCCAGTGGTATTTATTGCTTGACCATAAATTTCTCTATTGAATTTTCAGTATATTCAATTCGTATCTAACTATGTATCTTTTTTTTTTTTTTTTCTGAGACAGAGTCTCACTCAAGTCACGTTGGGGTTGAATGCCATGGTATCATAGCTCACAGCAACCTCAAACTCTTGGGCTCAAGCGATCCTCTTGCCTCAGCCTCCCAAGTAGCTGAGACTACAGGCACTTGCCACAATGCCCGGGTAGGTTTTTTTTCTCTATTTGTAGAGATAGGGTCTTGCTTTGCTTAGGCTGGTCTTGGACTACTGAGTTCAGGCGATCCACTGGCTTTGGCCTCCCAGAGTGCTAGGACTACAGGTGACAGCCATTGTACCATGCCTAGCAGTTAACTATGTATTTATGTATATTGACTTATGTTGCCCCCAAGCGTTTCAACTGCCTTGTTTTCCCAAAAGAAGGGATAAATATGTGTGCCTATATATGTATATGAAGGCGCACACACACACACATATATATATGTGCACATATAAGAGATGTTGCACAAAAGCTATGGGTGAGATATTTCTTTTTTAACAGTATGTTGTTTCACATATATAAATATTATCTCTTGTGCTGGGAAAACAATAGATGCTCACTATTCTGAATATGATTTAAACACAAAATGACTAGATTGAGCTTTGGATGGTGATATAAAGTGTCAAATGTATAAAATACTGCTTATTAGTTTACAAATCAAATTACTATTTTATAATATAAACTAGAAAGTAATTAATTTAAAGTTATATTGTTTATGTAAACAAAAGCTAGACCACATCTCCCCAAATAGATTATAAGCTCCCTGAGGGTAGTGACTCCCGTTTCCAGATCCCCCACTTGCCCCTCCCAATGCTGAGCCTGTGAGACAGTGTGTCAGCTACTCAGGGTCTCTAGGCCCACCTTTTGCTGTGTGCTAAGATGACACTTACCTGGTTGCTTGATCACCTAAAGAGCCAATAAAAATGGCAAAAGCATTCACTTGAGGGTTACTTGTGAGGATTTGTGTAAACTTGGCAGGATGTATTCCATATCGTGACAGATTTGCATCACTTAAGACTATGACAAAGTACTCATCAGCTTCTTCTTTGATAATTTCCTTGATGGCATGTTCTGTTCCCTCTAACGTGTGGTCCCCACTCATGCAGAACTGCGAGTGGGCGTGCATTGTCTAGAGAAGAGAGGTTGCACAAAAGCTCTGGGTGAGATATTTCTTTCTTAACAAACATGATGATTTTTCTATTGACTATGAGAATCCATAAATACCAATTGTTATGCATGAGTAATACCTCTCCAAATGAGTTTTATTGAATTTGCACATTTGGGTGACACAAGGTGATATTTGTATTTGGTATAGACTTTCATTAGAGACATTCTAAAACTATCACAGTTGGTACTTATTTTAAAATTCAAGCTTCCATTTAAAGTGAGAAAATGTTAAAAAATATAAAATGTGGTGTCACTCTGGAGGATGGAGATGAAATAGGAGAAAGATAAGTAACGGGTTGAGTTTCCAATAAACAAAGTTATAATACTCAACACTGTACTGGCATCAATGGAGGAAACTTACTTTAAATCATGGTATGCATGTTTCTATTGCAGATTTAAGTATATGAAATAGAATTTATTATTAGGAAACATCAAGAAAACATAAAATTGAGGATAGAGAGAATCCTATATGGAGTCATTCTTTTCTTTCTACTGAACACTGTACAGGACATACCAGGGGATCCAGGTTGTAGAATTCTAATGGAATGCTAAGGATTCTAAAAATATGTTGGGAACAATTTTTAAACCACATATGACGGAGCCAAGTATTTTGGGGCACAATTGGGTGTTTCCACAGTCTAATGCTTGAAACAGATCTTCCCCCCACCCCGTGTCTACTACTTCTTCAAAGAACCTTTTTATTCTTTATCTAATCTGTTAGAAGCTTTCATAATATAGAGATAACTGAACATATTTACCTTCAGAATTTCTAGTCTTTGTTTATTGTCCTTGGGGAGTTTGTTAATTGGAACTAGGCCAATGTTGTAGCCATCTCCAGAGTGTCCAACGATGTCATACTACATATGAGAGAACCAGAGAGTTAGAAATTGTTGTCCATTAAAGAACTGTCATTGGGGCTCGGCGCCTATGGCTCAACGGGCTAAGGCGCCAGCCACGTACACCTGAACTGGCGGGTTCGAATCCAGCCAAGGCCTGCCAAACAACAATGACGGCTGCAACCAAAAAATGGCTGGGCATTGTGGCAGGCACCTGTAGTCCCAGCTACTTGGGAGGCGGAGGCAGGAGACTTGCTTGAGCCCAGGAATTGGAGGTTGCTGTGAGCTGGGATGCCACAGCACTCTATCCAGGGTGACAGCTTGAGGCTCTGTCTCAAAAAAAAAAAAAAAAAGAAAGAAAAAAAAGAACTATCATTGGGCCTACAAATGTGTCATTCTTTTGACTGCTGTCTAAAGTTGCAGAAAATATGGCGATAAAGAAGTGTAGTCAGACAGATCTGTGTTTATCAACAAAAGCAGAGTCAGACTTGTTCATTTCATTTCTGATTCATCCTCGTCTGTGACCTGTTCTCCAGGAGGAGGTAGGAAGTGGAATGAGGCCTCAGCTTCTCCCACAAGTTTCATTTTTAACTTTCAGGGCAGACCTAAAAATACACATATACACACTTAGACACACACACACATAGTGATGGACAGCATTCTGGCACTTAAGGTTCCAGCCCCCTGGTGTATGTGTTCTTTATGGTCTTCTCCCCTTATGTATGGACAGGACCTGTAAATATGATGAGATATTACTTGCGATTTTGCTAACTTCTATGGCAAAAGAGGGTTTGCAGATGTAATTAGGTCTATTGGGGTCTAATGTAATCACATGAACCTTCCCCTCACCCCCAGCTGCTGGTGGCAGGAAAACATAGAAAGATTTAACGCGTGAGGGGGATTTGGCGTGAGAGAGTTACCTATGCCTAGGTTAGAGGGGACCCCAGGTCAAGGATGTGAAAGTGGCATTAAGAGATGGGGGCAATCCTGGCTGACAGCCAGCAGGGACACATAAATCTCTGTGTTACAACCATAAGGAATTGAATTCTGCCCATGGTCTGAATGAGAGGATTCTTCAGTTAGAACCCAGCCTGGCTGACACCATGATTTCAACTTTCTTTTTTTTTTTATGTCTGAGATCTGAGAGACTTTATTTTCTTTTGATTTCAGCCTTCTAAGCCCCTAAGCAGAGAATCCAGCTGATATGCCTGGAATTCTGAACTACAACTGAATTTATCAACTCAAAGTATTAAGCTGCTATGTTTGTAGTAATTTGTTATGCCACAATAGAAAACTAAAACATATAATTTTCTCCTGCTAGAAAAAGTAAAGTATGTATATTGTAAAAATTACAGAAAAGCACAAAAGAGAAAATAAAAATTACCATTAATCCCATTAAAGATAGCTAATGTTCTGTTGAATAAGCTCCTAGGCTTTTATTTCCTTTCAATATATATGCAAGAGGTTGTACATTCACATATAAACAAATCTATATCAATAAAATTTTTAACTAAAAGGATAACATTGACCATGTAATTTTATAATCTGCTTTTCCACTTAATACTGTATGACATATTTTTCAATTTATTTTCTATTTATTTATTTTTTTTGAGACAGAGTCTCATTATATTGCCCTTGGTAGAGTGCCATTGAGTCACAGCTCACAGCAACCTCAAACTCTTCGGCTCAAGGGATCCACATGCCTCAGCCTCCCAAGTAGCTGGGACTACAGGCACAGCCACCATGCCCAGCTATTTCTTTTTTTTTTTTTTTGTAGTTGTCATTGTTGTTTAGCAGGCCCAGGTAGGGTTTGAACCCACCAGCCTCGGTGTACTGGCTGGCATCACTGAGTTATGGGTGCCAAGCCATATTTTTCAATTTAGAAAGTACCTTTTAATTCCCATTTCTATGTACACGAGAAAGTCCTGCCTATAGAGAAAAAAGTAGAGCTGGGAGTCAAAGGCAATTCTTTCACAGAACGTGGAAAAAAGTTTTGGGCCTCAGGTAAACTAAAGTTGGGGCAAGGTAGTTCCTTCCAACTGTTGAGTTTGCCCCTAAATTCCCTGTTCCCTCCTACTTCCCTTTATAAGTTTTTCTGATGCGGATGTAAAGATGAGAACCTTAGGGCATCTAGGCATCTGCAAAGAAAATCCTGAGTCTGGGTCTGGGGCCAAAGTCTTCAGGGAGCACTTGGAATAAATAAATACTCTGAGATAAAATCCTCAACAATCAGCAATATCCATCAACTAACCATCAATCCACAGATGGCTTCTGAGCACCTACCATGGCAAGACTACTCCAGGTGTTGTAGGGGAATGAGAGTAATTCTTTTCATGTCTATTACTTTTAAAATGGTGAGTTCTTTGAAGGCAAGGCCATAGTTTATTTGTCTTTGAATTTTTAGTATCTATGGGAGTGCTCAGTGTATCTATTGCACAAATGCTTTAAGAGAGTTTGCAATCCACCTGGGGCAGTCAGATTTCCTTTTGCATGTAGGCTACATTTTTCTACAAATAATCTGTTTGGAAGTTGGAAAGCAATTTTTTCCCCCTCAGCAATCATGGGATAAGTGGTGGTTAGCCCAAGCCAGCTGACAAAGAACCCATAAAATAACTAATTCCATTGTATTTAAAATGAAGAGAAACAAAAAAATTTCTGTTGAAGTTGTTATTGTGCAAAAATGGGAAGTCAGAAAGGAGGTTTGGTGGAGGGGAAGAGGAGTTCCCTTGCAGACATGCTGAACTTGCACACCGGTAACAGATGTGGCTGGAGGTGAAGACCTAGCACTCATCCCCAGGAGGGCGATGTGAATGGAGGCCCATATATGATGTCAAAATATGTAAAGGCTATATAAATCTAGCTACAAAATGTTAAATAAAATATGTCCTGTCCTCTTAACTTTGATAAATACACATTATAAATAACCTAAAAATCCAGGGTCAAATTTCAAATGCTTGGGTTCCTTGAAATTCTGTGCTAGAACATGGCAGTGTAGTCAGCATTGGCCCCAGGTCTACATCCCTTGTTCTTCTCTTCTTACAGCTGGCCTGTACTACTCTGTGAGGTGCTTGACTACATGTGTGTAGACACCCAGGCCCCACATCCACTCTCCATCATAACACTCCTGATAGGACCCCTGGGCCACCTCTCAGGCCTTGGGGGCTTATGTCACTGCCAGTCTGCTGCAGGAAGATGTGTCTAGGAGAGAGGCTCACTCATGACCTGGAGACATAGTTGGGGATCCTGATACCAGGTGCATGATCTAGGAACAGGCCTCATAAACACCTCCCCTCTAGGGAAAAGCATGGTCAGAGTGGAGTCATGAGGAGGGTGCTGGGACATTATTCTGTGCCTGGTTTGGATATGAAAGAATTGTGATGGAAACTTATCAATATATTGAAAAAAGTTGACAATGAATGCTTTCTAAGGGTATAAAACATTACGTAATATATGCATATATATATACACAAATATATAAAACACTTTTTTTTTTTTTGAGACAGAGCCTCAAGCTGTCACCCTGGATAGAGTGCCGTGGCATCGCAGCTCACAGCAACCTCCAATTCCTGGGCTCAAGCGAGTCTCCTGCCTCCACCTCCCAAGTAGCTGGGACTACAGGCGCCCGCCACAATGCCCGGCCATTTTTTGGTTGCAGCCGTCATTGTTGTTTGGCGGGCCCAGGCTGGATTCGAATCCGTCAGCTCAGGTGTACGTGGCTGGTGCCTTAACCTGCTGAGCCACAGACGCTGAGCCTATAAAACACTTTTTAATAATTTGCTGCCATTATAATGAAAAGGCAACAAATAAAAATTGAAACAGCTTAGCTCTTGAAAATTGTTCAACATTGGAAATTACTGTCTTCAGCATATGACAAAGGCTGGCCATGTGTTCAGTGCCAGGACTGGCATGGAAGTAGAGAAAGCCTGAATAATTCTGCTATGGAAGCAGTTCAAGGGAGGGCCTAACAAATCTGATTTGATAGTGGCCATGGCAGGAATTGTTTGTAGCCAAGAAGAAAGTTCTCCTGGAAAGCTGCAGGGTGGCTGCTTTGGTTACGGAGCTGGTGAAGTAATCTGTTAAACAGGGTCTTACACTCGAGGGAAGAAGATCTGCTCTCTGACATAGAAGTGGGTTTCTCATACTGGGCCAAGGTAAGAATCTATGAATTTATTCGACTTTCTCCTCCATTTTACCTGGTGGCTAGAGTTATTACTATCAGATAACAATGGATGAGACTATAGAAATCTTTGATGTGGTCTAGTCACAGGGTCAACCTCAACTGGTCACTGCAAGGAAAAAAGTTGTCAATTATTAAACAACAAATGAGTCTTTATCAAAACAAGACACTGGCTAATTCAAACACTTTAGAAAGTGCTTATCTCTCCTGATATGGTGGGGAGGGGACTTTCAGAAACATTTTAGCAACTCTCTCTCTATCATTCATCTACCATTTGAATACATGCCCCCAGAGGAAAAAAAGCACACACTTTTCTAGGCAAATGAGATAAAGATAGGTGGGCTGCAGACCTCCTTTTTCCCCTCCTCCCTTTGTTCCTTTTTCCTTCTTTTTTCCATGTGTGGGAAGGAAAGTGCAATCTGCAGAAAGACCAGCCTTTGTCTGTGCCTAGGGAGTACTGGAAGAGTTTGAGAACATACCTAAGGGAAAGGATGGGGCTTATAAAATGGTTTCCAGGCTCTGTTCTTATCTTCCAGATGGGATTGGGGGATTATTCTTTGCCTACAGAGAGGAATTCAAAGTGCATCCAAATGTGGACCATTCTCCTAGTGTTACTATAGATCATTTTTAGCTTCCAGTAAAAACGATACTTCTCCATCATAATTATCTAGTATCTGCTATTCAAGGATTCTAACATGTTTTATGAATAATTTGCTAATCCTCAAAACTATCTGGGTTTAAGGAAAAGGTACATAATCTCATTCATTTCCATGCTCTAACTCCCAATTCTGCCATTCACCCAGTCTTGTTCTTGCCATGACCATCGTGAAATACGACTTGACAGGACCTTGAGCACACTTCCATGGAGGACCCACAGGAGCCCATAAACAAGGGCCTTGTGGTCATTAGCAAACCACCTAAGATTTACAGCAGTATTTTTTCTGAGTAGCTTAATGTTTTTATGACCATGATTTCTCTACCTTTTAGAATATCCCTGAAATCCTTGTGCAGTCTTACATTTAGCATTTGACCTAAAGATTAAGCCACAGTGGTAAAGACAAGCCTCAACTTGAAGAGGCTAGAAGACCAATTTGAATGCTTTTTGCTAGAAACTTGTTTAAATGCCCTTTGCTACAGTTTCTTTAGAAAATCTCATTCATTTAGAGAAAGGCATAACAAATGAAAACAAATGCTGCGTGCCAGTCTAGGATACAAAGATTTATTATCGAGTAACAAGAATGATTTATAATAGAATGAAAAGAAAGCTCTGCTTAGAAAAAAGCACTATTGGTATTTTTTTTTGAGACAGAGCCTCAAGCTGTCACCCTGGGTAGAGTGCTGTGGCATCACAGCTCACAGCAACCTCTAATTCCTAGGCTCAAGCGAGTCTTTTGCCTCTGCCTCCCAAGTAGTTGGGACTACAGGCGCCCGCCACAACGCCCGGCCATTTTTTGATTGCAGCCGTCATTGTTGTTTGGCGGGCCCAGGCTGGATTCGAACCCGCCAGCTCAAGTGTACGTGGCTGGTGCCTTAGCCCGTTGAGCCACAGGCGCTGAGCCAACACTACTGGTATTTTAATGAATAAGATTTATGTGGATATTTCTATGAGAGAGGATAATCATTTGCTAGCGTTAGGAGAGGCTATGTTTTATTATGCATCCACATTGTAAGTAGGTATGAGAGAATCATATGAGGCTATTTCTGAAAACTAGTATATGTGAAATTCTAACTGCCTTTTAGAAATCCAAGTACACCATACTAAGACGGCACTACTAACTGTGAGCTGTCAAGGATTAGAAGATAAATCTGTGATTTTTAAAGTGCACCAGCAGAACCCTAGGGTGTTACTTAGCTAATAATTTATAGTATTAGGTGCTAACCTTTCTTCATCTCATGGAAGTCAATGTGAGAAGAATAATAACGTTCTGAAAGGTCAAGATTCTAGACTTGGCTCTGACATTAACAAGCTTTATGACTTAGAGCAAGTCCTTAATCTCTCCAAAGCTTGTTTCTACCTTGTAAATAATGTTGACTTAGAAGATCTCTAACATTGTATGTAAGTCACTTAACTTCTCTGACAAATAGGAATAATCTGTTTTACCACCTTGCAGGGCCACTGAAAGGATAGGATAATACATTTATTAATGACTATAATGCTCAATGTTTGTACAGTCTGTTGCAGTTTACAAAGTGTTTCCATATCTCGTCTCATTTTTATTCTACCTACAACCTTTGGAGTGGGTGTTATCCTCATCTCACAAATGAGGAAATTGATACTTAGAGAGATTAATGGGCTTTCATACATCTGGTGTTGGCAGAAGTGAAAACCAAACTTCAGGTGTTCTGATTCTAAATCAAATGTTTTGACTGCAGAGAGATAACCAACTCCCAACTATCCTTCTTCCCATCTCTACTCAAGCTTCTGAATGGTCGGTTTGGCCAACATTTCCAAATCAATGATGGAATCAATTCTGAATCCTCATGTAACTTTGAATGGATCAGAAAAGTATGCACATCCTTCTTTGGTCCTATCTCCATGTAGCAGTACAAATTTAAAGGGCTACTAACCAGAATCCACAAAGAACTCAAGAAAATCAATAAGAAAAGATCCTTTAAAAACTGGGCAAGAGACAGGAACAAAAACTTTTTGCATAAGGATGTTGAATGGCCAACAAACACATGTTTACCATCCCTAATCATCAGAAAAATGCAAACAAAACCACTCTGAGATATCACCTAAGCCCAGTGAGAATGACCCAGAACAAAAGATGCTGATGGGGGTTCAGAGAGAAGGGAATACTCATGCACTGTTGGTGGGACTGCAAACTAGGACAGCCTCTATGGAAAGAAGTATGGAGAGTTCTCAAAGAGCTCAAAGTACACCTTCCTTTTGATCCTACAATCCCATTACTAGGTATCTACCCAAAAGAAAAAAAGACTTTTTATCATAGGGACATTTGCAGTTCAATGTTTATAGTAGCACAATTCACAATTGCAAAGATGTGGAAACAACCCAGGTGTCCTTCAACACATGAATAGATTAATAAATTGTGGTATGTATATGCCACGGAATACTGTGCAGTCTTAGAAAAAGGTGGAGATTTTGTATCTTTTGTAACAACTTGGATGGATTTGGAGGGCATACTTCTAAGTGAAGTATCCCAAGAATCGAAAAACAAGCATCTCATGTACTCAGTATTCAATCGGAACTGGTAAACTAACAACTATATGCTCACGTGAGAGAAAAACTCAATTAAATCCAAGTGAGGGGGAGCGGGGGGAAAGGAGTTAGGGTAAATTCTCACCCAACAGGGATAGGTACAGGTATGCTGCACGCTTCCTGGGCAAAGGACCCTGTAACAACCTGGGCTTTAACCTTATAAAAGCAACCTATGTAACCTAATCATATGTACCCCCGTATTAATCTGAAATTTAATAACAGCTTTAACTGATAGGATGACTGGTTCCTATTTCTAAGCCTGTGAAACATTCCTGAGGCATTGGGAAAATATCAAGTATAGACAATGAACTAATTTTTTTTTTTTTTTTTTGAGACAGAGTCTCAAGCTGTCGTTCTGGGTAGAGTGCCATGATGTTGTAGCTCACAGCAACCTCCAACTCTCGGGCTCAAGTGATCCTCTCGCTTCACTTTTTCTATTTTTAAGAGAGAAGGGGGTCTTGCTTTTTGCTCAGGCTGGTCTCGAACTCGTGAACTCATGCAATCCACCCAGCTTGGCCTCTCAGAGTGCTAGGATTATAGGTATGAGCAACTGTGTCCGGGTTGAACTACTTTTTCTTTTTATTTTTTGAGACAGAGTCTCGCTATGTTTACCTGGGTAGAGTGCCCAGGTGTCACAGCAACCTCGAACTCTTGGGCTTAAGATTCTCTTGCCTCAGCCTCCCAAGTAGCTGGGACTACAAGCGCTGGCCATAACACCCAGCTATTTTTTGGTTGCAGTTGTCATTGTTGTTTGGCAGGCCTGGGCTGGATTCGAACTCGCCAGCTCCGGTGTATGTGGCTGGCACCCTAGCTGCTAAGCTACAGGCACCGAGCCCTGAACTAAGTTTTTGATAGAAGAAATTGTCCAGTAGGTGATGATTTGTGAGTCATATCATTCCACATTCTTCTGGGAGTTCATCTAGCCTTTCTGACCAAGGTATCTTTGAGAAAAGCTTGTCTATTGTATCTCCTTTGGGTGGTGAGGTGCCAAGGGTAGAAGATAGAGTACCTTATGTAAGTAATATACTTGCTCCTGAATTACAGTTTTTAATAACACCAACTGGATAGAAATAAAATGGCTGTGAGAAATAGGGATAAAATATCAACTAAGAGCCCAAGTGGGAGTCAGAAGTTCTGGTGTTTCACTGTGGCTGTGTGATTGTGGGCAAAGCATTTAACCTCTTTGAGCCTTGGTTTTCTTATCTATAAAACAAAGAGGTTGGTGAAAATAATTGCCAGGATAACTCCCATCTCCCATAGCTTTATGAAAATTCAATGGTGTATCTAGGAATTAGAATGAAAAAGTCTACTGCTTTTCATTCTGGAACCACCTATACCTTATTTTTCCCTGTCAAGGGAGGAATGAATCAGTGAGTCATCTGAATATATAACTCAGGATCAATGACACTTTTTCCAAAAAGAAAGCTCTCAGTGTATAAGAAATAATCAATGTTAGCCATTGAATGGTGACTTTTCTAACTCTTTTCTTCCTTTTAAAAAATTTTAGCAGTGGAACCCTTTCTCCAAATGAACTGTTTTATGTTTCATAAAAGCCCAGCTTGTGAAACATCACAAGTTATCGATACACATGGAATTGTTCTAGCTGAATTGGTGCTTGAGGTGGTGGGGCAAAAATTGCCTCCCATTCTCCCCATCACCCTAAACAATCTTTAAGGTTCCTTGTCACACTGTTAGAAACCCTCTACTTTAGAATATAGTTTATGTGTCTTTATAGAAATGACAAATTTGAGGTCCTTTTATTTTTTTTTCAAAAAATAAAACTTCTGAATAACAGAATAAATCTGTTTTCTGGGGCTACTATTTGGGTGTTCAGTGGAGAAATAGTGTCCTAGCTTTGATGTTATTGAGTAATCTGAAAAAAAATTAAAGCATTAAGAGCTTTTGAAAAGAAGGTCTATTTTAAGATTACAGTAAAAGCATTCCCAGGGGCTTGGAGAAATCACAAGGAACAAATTGATTTTTTTATTTTTATTTTTTTTGAGCCAGAGTCTCAAGCTGTCACCCTGGATAGAGGGCTGTGGCATCACAGCTCACAGCAATCTCCAGTTCCTGGGCTCAAGCGAGTCTCCTGCCTCCGCCTCCCAAGTAGCTGAGACTACAGGCGCCCGCCACAACGCTCGGCCATTTTTTGTTAGCAGCCATCATTGTTGTTTGGCGGGCCTGGGCTGGATTCGAACCTACCAGCTCAGATGTACGTGGCTGGCGCCTTAGCCCGTTGAGCCACAGGCGCCGAGCCAAGGAACAAATTGAAATGAAGGTAAAGAAGGGGATAAAATGCTCCCTGACTAAAAGAAAATGGTGCACATCATCATTACTATTCCACCTTTCATTCCAGTGTTTGAGCCTTATGTAAACATTAAAAATCATGCTGATTATCATATTAGAGAAGTTTATGCTAATTATAGGCAAATGACACTGCTCTAGGCTTAAGTGACCTACTGTGAAGGCTGTTCTTAGGGATCACTGAATTCAGTTGCTAGAACAGTTATGAGAAACTTAAAAAAAAAATCTTAATGGCTTAGAAACATATTTTGCCACTGAATTTACCTTTCCTTCTTAGTATTCTTGCTCGAGGGTCCCTGTGATTTGGCATAGGTCACGATAATGTAGAATAAAGAGCAGAGGTTGGCTTCAAATGAGGCTGCTGGACCTGGAGTAAAGACCGCTGCTCAGGAGCTAAGCCCAAGCCATGCAAAACCCACAGCAGCTGCCAAGAGAGACAGGGACGCGTCCAGATCGCCAAACCAGACTGGTGGCTTCTGAAGGTTTCAAGCAAATACAGACCAGACCCCTTTACACCTGAGGGATAACTGCAGGAAGACAGCATTCCAGAGGGGTACAGAATCGCAGATCACACCACTGAACTCCCGGAGACACCACACGTGATATGGTTCTGGGCTACAGAATATAACCTTCACAGGGAGCTCCTCAAACTTTCTCCTCCTCGTGCAGCATTTTCTATTTTCTGAGCAAATTAAATCCACTTATTAGTTATTCCTAGACCTTACCCCCCTTTCACAAATGAGAAAATGAAAGTCCTGAGTTGAATATGATCAGATAACGCTTACGCAGATAACACAGAATGCATGGTGTACATGCATCCAGTGTTTCTGAGAAGAAACCAAAAGATCCATAACAGCGGCTGGCACAGAAGGGGAGCCTGGAGCTGAGAGGGTAGGCAGGGGCTCACTCTTCCCTAACTCCTCTTGTCCCTTTCACATTTGTCAGTGTGCACACATTACCTACAGATGAGGAATCCAAGGATACAGAGTGCCAATGTGGGCACTTGCGCAGCCAAGGATTTTGTTTGTCCTCAGGGAGTCCTGGGATAAATCCCCCATGGATGCCAAGGGATGATTCTCATTATAAACAGCTCTCACAGAATGTAAGTAGCTCTGTCCCACCTCCTTCCTGCCCTCTATAGAGGAGGCCTGGGGAGCCCTAGCAGAGACTGGGTGGCCTGTAGCCACACAAAATCTCAGACATGTTGGCAAGGGTAGTAGGAAGATGTTAGGAACTCTCCAATGTGCCTGTTAGGAATGCTGGAAACACAGAATATTAGAACGAGTGAAATGGCACCATGAGAAAACAACCAGACACATCCAGAATAAGGCACATTCTATACGACAAACTGGTGTGGACACTTAAGAAAATGGCTGTCAAATAAAAGAAAAAGACAGTGGCAGGGGAGGTGACTGTTCTAGATTAAAAGAGGCTGATGAAACTTTACCACCTAAAGTAAGGTATGGACTTTGCTTGGATCCTGGATGGGGACAGGCTAGGGCAGTGGTTCTCAACCTTCCTAATGCCGCAATGTATTTTCATTGTTAAAAAGGGGTTGCGACCCACAGGTTGAGAATCGCTGGGCTAGGGAGAGGAGACAACTATAAAAGATACTTTGGAAACAGCTGGGAAAGCTGAACTTGAATCTGACATCATAAGATAGTATGAGATTACTGATAATTTTGTTAGGTGTGATAATGATATTGAAGTTGTGTTAAAGAATATCCTCACTCTTAGAAGCATAGCAAAGAATTTAGAGGTAAAGTACTATGTTGCTTATACATGCACACTTTACTTTCAAATGAGTTACAGGGGAGAGGAAAAGAATTGTAAATACTTGGAGAGAAACTTTAAGCAAGGGAGGCAAAAGGTTAACAACTGGTGAAACTATGTGAAGAACAAAGCGGTCCTCATTTTACTGTTCTTTAAAGTTCTCTGTTGGTTTAAAATTTTTCCAAATAAAATAGTTGGGAAATAAAGGGGAAAGTTTAAAAATAAAACCAAACAAAAAAAGGAAAAACAAACAAAAGAAGAGCCCTGGGCTCTGTCCTACTCTGTCTCCAACTAGCCTTCCGACTTTGGGGAGAGTCCTTTGTGCGTCTGGGTCTCTGTTTCCTGTTTGTGGAATGAGGAACTACTGTAAATGACCTCAAAAGTGACCCCTGCTCTAATGTCTGTGGACATGACGAGGAATTTGCAGGACTCACGTCCCTCGTTTCTCCAGAGACTCACTCAAGCACTGGTTTTCCTCTTGGAGCTTCTTTTGTGAAGTAATAAGGTCTTTCCCTTTGTTTGGGAAGATACACTTGTTTCTTAAGCCTTTTGCTTTTTCCTTTAAAAATATTCTAATAGAACCATAGTAAAGCTGAAGGTTATATTTACAAGTGTAAGAAAATGTACAAAAGCAAACCATTAAAATGCTTACCTTTAAGTGCTCCAGTCGTGTAATAGCTTAGCGCACGGTAACTAAAATGCTTACCTTTAAAAATTGAATAGCATAAAAATGATATCCTTCAAGCCCCGCAAAAAGTTTACTTCATCTTGGTGTCTTGCTACAATTTCATCTGGATTTGTCAATCAGATATTACTATGGTTGTCTTCTCAATACACCTGTGGTTATGCTGATAAAGACTGAGGAAGTTCTTTACACTGCTGGGGCAACTGAAGACAGTATCAGCAAAACGCTGCTTTAGGGACGACACCCTGAAGAGTGTGTGAAGGGCTCTGTGCCTGCACACCTCTCACAGAGCCTCTATGGCAGTGGTTCTCAACCTGTGGGTCGCGACCCATAGGAACTGTATTAAAGGGCTGCGGCATTAGGAAGGTTGAGAACCACTGCTCTATGGGAACCAGTGGTTCTCACATGTCTCTCTCACTAGGTTCCAAGCTCTGCTTTGTACCTAGCAGAGTGCTCTGCCTTTAGCAAGTGTTCAATTAATGTTTGTAATTTTGTTGAATTTAATTGACTTCCAGCAGGCTGTAGCCCAACAGTTTGGTTTGTAACTGTCAATTAAGAACAAAGTTAAACTTCTTATAAAATGATCATTTTCTTGATAGTGCTCCTCTTTTCTGCAACACTTCTAGTTTCACTAATAGTTCCTCCAGATTACAGACTTTTAAAAGTGAGACTTGGAAAAACAGAAACCTCTCTATACACCCCGTTGTGTGAGATGCAATGAAATACTCAGACTGCCCTCTGACGATCACACCAACCACCTGGAGGCATCAGAATGACTCTAGCAGCTTTGCCAACTTCTGTCCTCTGTCTCATCCTTTACCTAGTCCTAGAGAACGATTTCTTGGTTAATTCCTAATTTCTTGGTTAACTCCTAATAATACTTTGCATGAAATATCTTATTTTATAACAGTGAAATTGCTTTCTCTTTTGTCTTGTGATTTTTTGTTTGAGGTGAAATTTTTCGTGTGAGTAGTATTATTATACCTATCTTGAGTGTTTGCTTGTACTGTATCACATCATACCTTTGTTTAATTCTTAATAAACTGTTCACTGGTTAAAAAAAAAAAAGGAGTTTCTCACATAGAGCTTCATACAAGGGACCCTGGGAAATTCAGGGGGCAGAATCCTTCATAACAGGTCTAAAGTAAATGAAGTGATGGTTTCATCAAGCTGTTTTTTGTTGTATGCCTTGTAACACAGATAAATGACTCATGGAAGCAATCCTCGGGTACAGGTGGCATGTCAAGCCTAATGATGATTTCAGAGTGCTGATTTCTTTTCTTTTCTTCTCTTTTTTTTTTTTTTTTTGAGACAGAGTCTCCCTTTGTTGCCCTCAGTAGAGTGCCATGGTGTCATAGCTCACAGCAACCTCAAACTCTTGGGCTCAAGTAAGTCTCTTGCCTCAGCCTCCCAAGTAGCTGGGACTACAGGTGCCCACCACAAAACTTAGTTATTTTTAGAGATGGGGTCTTACTCTTACTTAGGCTGGTCTTGAACCTGTGAGCTCAAGCAATCCACCTTGGCCTCCCAGAATGCTAGGATTACAGGCATGAGCCCCTGAACCCGGCGTGAGAGTGCAGATTTCTGAAGGACATGTTTGATCCAGAATAAAATCTAGAATGTCTGTGAGTAGACTGTATGTCCTTTACACATGTCTACTTGTATTCACCATTTCTCTCAACTGAACTTCTGATAATAATTACATGGCATGTGATTATATTCAAATCACTCTGGTAAGGGTGAGAGTGCAGGTGCACTTGTAGCTGGGATTAAGAGCAGATTAATAGGCTCATGTTGGGCAGTAACACAGCAATATCGGGGATCCTTCTCTCAGCTCAGATCTTGGAAGTGGGCAGAGTACAGAAAACTGAGCAAAAGCAAAATGGAAACAGCTTCAATGGGAGGTGGCTTTTCTCCCAGGGTAATCCTCTTATTCGTTAGATGGGAAGACATCTATAATCATATAAGCCATAGCCACATGGAAAGGGAAAGTGATGCTTAGACCATGGTCTTTGAAGGTGGTTTCAAATCTTGGAAGGCTGCCTGGTTGGCAATGGGGCAAAATGGGAAATTAGGATAAAGACGGAAGGCTCTGAGAAGTCTGGGAACAGACTTGGGGTGCTTTTAAGTGTCTGGTTTCCCCCCAACTTTATGGCTAACATTATACAACTTGTAAAGTGTAGTGTTTTCTTCTATAGTCATTGATACCTTAAATTATGGAATTACTTTCTGCTTATTAAAGCAGGCAAAACAAAAGCTTCATTTTGTCTACACTGATAAGTGAGCTAGTGAGAGGATGAAGGTTTTTGTCCACTCTGGATGGAGTCTCCATCCACCTATTCATCATCAGGCCCTAACTCAGGCTGACTCCAGGGTGGATATGGTCAATGACGCCTCTCATGCCTGAGTTCATGCCATTACCTTGAACTTCTCCTCATAGTTCTCGAAAGCTTCCATGACCATACACACAGCCTCCATTGAGCGCTGAAGCCGACCATCTACCCCGTTGAATCGGTACATGCTACCAGATACATCCACCACCAGGCGCAGACGCTTGGGTTTCTGTTGCGGGCTGCCCAGCTGAGGGAAGGAATGACAGAGAAGCCTCATGAGCCAGCAAACTACCCGTGGCTGCTGTCCTGGAGATCTCATATAGCCTCAGAGTGCTAACCATGAGGTGGGCAGATCAGCTGTAGGCTCAGCCCTGCACACGGCTTCCTGGCAGGTGGGAAGGCATCCACAGATTGTATTTCCATAAATAGAATTTCAGATTTGTGCTGGTTGTTGGGGCTATATGGCAAAGATTTCCCTTTGGAACATAGTCCTTGCAAGGCCCACTAGAAAAATTGCCTTACTGAGGCTGATGCCTTAAGAATAATATGATGTCTTATTTTTTTAAAATGCATACCTTAAAGTTTTATTTATTTATTTATTTATTTATTAATTATTATTTGAGATTCATTGAGGGTACAAAGAATTACGTTACGCTGATGGCATTTGTTAGATAAGTCCCTCTTGTAATTGTGTCCTGCCCCCAAGAAGTGTGCCATACACCATGATCCCATCCCTTTCCCCCTCTCCTCTCCCTCATTTCCCTTCCTCTCCCCCCTTTGTATTAGCTTATCTACTGTGTTCATATTAGGATTGAGTACATTGGATTCTTGCTTCTCCATTCTTGTGATGCTTTACTAAGAAGAATGTGTTCCACCTCCATCCAGGTTAATACAAAAGATGTAAAGTCTCCATCTTTTAATCTGATTTCTTAAAAATAATAATCTACAGAGATCTAAACTGCAAAATGTCATTGTCATTTCATGACTTAGAGTTAGTAACTCTAGTAAGAGTTTTTTATTTTTGAAAGAAGCCCACATCCATTTTACTTATATTTGTTGTGTAGTAACCTGAAAATCATTTCCACATAGGCCAAGAGAAATGTCAGATTCCAAAACAGAGCTATACGAGAGGGCTTCTGGCAAAAATTTAAGGAAAAAAATTTTGGGGGTGGGGGAGACAGAGTCTCACTATGTCACCCTCAGTAGAGTGCCATGGTGTCACAGCTCACAGCAACTTCTAATTCTTGGGCTTAAGCGATTCTCTTGCCTCAGCCTCCCGAGCAGCTGGGACTATAGGCACCCAACTGGCTCTGTTTTGTTGTCGCTGTTTAGCTGGCCCAGACCAGGTTTGAACCTGCTAGCCTCAGTGTATGTGGCTCGTGCCTTACCCACTGAACTATGGGAGCCACCAAGGAAAGTATTTTTAAATATCTTTTGACTTGGCCAGGCATGGTGGCTCACACCTGTAATCCTAGCACTCGGGAGGCTGAGTCTGGTGAATTTCTTGAGCTCAGGAGTTTAAGACCAGCCTAAGCAAGAGCAAGACTCTGTCTCTACTAAAAGTAGAAAAGCTAGCGGGGCATAGTGGTACTTGCCTGTAGTCCCTGCTACCCAGGAGGCCCAGGGTGACAGAGTGAGACCCTGTCTCAACAACAACAAAAAACTGTCTTTTGTCTTCAGTAAGCTTTAAGTTTTCTCTTTCTTCCAGTTACTGAACTACGGTTTCTCTTTTCTTAGCAGTGAAAAGCATGAAAGTGGCATCTAACTGCTGCCTAGAAACAATTGTAAATTAAAATGTGAAATGAGATTCAATTTGATTTTGGACCTATGAATGTTAATTTGTAGATTAAAAAACAAAGTTTTTCAGTTTACTCACAAAAAAAGAAGAAAAATTCCTGATTATTTTGTTACTACATACTTGCTGACATGTCTGAAAACTAATGAACAGAGTTAGTAATTTTGAGAAACTATTGTTAGCATTAAAAAGTAATGGTTCGGGGCAAATTCAATATTATTTGCTAAAAACTTGGTGAGTCTGCCTGAATTAATAACACTGCCATATATGTTTCCATGACTACTCACAATTTCAGATGTATCCAAATGCATTTGTTGACCACAATGAGTCAGTAAAGAAAGCAGGTGACTCATACCAATAAGAACTCCCCAAATTGCCACCAGCTCTTCTCTAAATAAACATTTAAATGCAGAGCCTCCCCTTCCCCCACCACTCCCTGCAATCTCAGCACTCAGTGGCTGCTCAGCAATTCTGGTTACTTGGGAAGATAGGTGATCATGGTGTTCTCCAGGTGACACATTAGTTCATCCTGTTGCCATTTTTTTGCCATTGTATTGGAAATACTTTTAAGTTATAGCTGTAGAAAACTTTACAAATTACAATTATTGTTGTTCAAAGGGATTTCCTAATTTCTTAAAAGTTTCTTTCGTGTATGATGAACATAGCTCTGGGGTCTTAGAAAGTTACCTCCAAATATGGTGCTTTGACATGTAGGCTCCAGTAACTGCTTTCTCACTCTGAGTTACACTTCTGCTAGGGTTGCCTAAACTCCACTCTTACCTTTGTAAATGGCCTTTGTACTGACTATTCCTTAAGTTGCCCAGTTTGGGTATGTCTTATGTTTCTTGCTGAGACCTTGACTTCTGTAATGAACAGTATGTATTTTTGTTTCTTTTTCTTCTTTTTTAAATAATGCTTTCCTTGGTTGTCATATTCAGAGCTTATGATATATATATATGTATATATATAGATATATTTTTTTTTTGCAGATTTTGCCCAGGGCTGGGTTTGTACCTGCCACCTCCAGCATATGGGGCCAGTGCTCTACTCCTTTGAGCCACAGGCGTTGCCCGAGTTTATGATATTTTGATAGAACTTGAGAAAGCAGGTTTCTGTAATGAAGGCTAAACTGTGCAGATCTGAGACAGCTAGTTACTTTACTTACCTGTGGCTCGAGCTCACCCCGACGTTTGTAGATGGCTTTTTCTCCAGTCAGCCCATCAATGATCTTGGCATCATCGAGTTCCCCAGTAGCTTGGTGTCTTAGCCACTGTCTTTCTTTACCTTTAGCCTTCAATGACACATAGACACAAAAGCCTTATTTTAATTAGTTCTGCAGGGTCTCTGACACACTTTGTGCATGAATAACAGAAAATATACCCAGGATCTTTTCAATAAGTGATGGTCTTGCATGAACATGGCTGCATAAATGGACTGGCTTTTGGTCTGCTGACAAAGAAATACTCTTTGTGGGATTTTGTCAGTTTTAATTGCTTTAACGTATGGAACAATGAAATGAACTCACTTAAAACACTCATGAACAGGAAAATGATATGCAAATGAACCCCTGAAGATACGTTCACTATCTGGAAGTGTAATGGTGATGAATTTCTTGTGGACTATCTGTCATGGTGCTTCTAGAAAATTTATTAGTTAACAAAATAATCACCTTCAACTTGTTAACACTGTCTGCAAGCCCAGAGAAAATATGATCCTCAGAGCTCTTTCTCTTAGAAAAGAATTTTTGTTACTCAAGTTCTCCATGACTTACTGGGCAAATGAAAATAGCTAAAAACAACAGTGTGTTTTTAATTAAAATGAAAAGCTTCTGTACAGCCAAAGAGATAACAACCAAAGCAAATAGACAACCTACCCAATGGGAAAGAAAAGAATTTTTTTAATCCATCAATCTTTGGAGAAAGAATTATTTAGGTCACAGAAGTGTTAGTCTCCTTCTCCTCCCTCTCTCTCTCTTCCTTCTCCTTCTTGAACATGTTCTACCTTAGCAAATTGGCACAAAAATGGAAGGGAGGTTTATCTAAGAGTTCAGGAATTATCTATGTGCTATAGTGGCTTCCTTTAAATATATGACATTCAAGTGAGAGAATTCATGTGGTCTGGCAGAACTGGGACATTTTGAATGTTCCTGAGTGTAGAAATGACTTCTCTATTTCATACTCAATATTGGCTGTGCAATTATTACATATTTTCTGTAAGTGCCATGATTTTAGATCCCAACTCACAGAATACATATTTTGCTTTTTAATTATAGTATAAAGTTTAAGAGTACTTAGAGAATTCTACTGTTTAGGAAGTAGACTTTCAAACTTGTATAAATCTTCGTGATCAAAAAACAAACTGGAAAAGGTTATTTTTGAGAGTCTTGAATCCAACCTTATAATCTAAGAATTGGCACTTGACTTATTAAAATATAATTATATACTTAGACTGCTGTATGATTTAAAATAAGGTTATGTTACATAGAAAATATACAAAAAAATGTACACAATATATCAGGGTTGGCAAAGTTTCTGAGGGGGTGAGGAGCCTCTGGCCTCAATCCCCTATGAGGCTCTCCAGATCTGCAAGTTCGGCCCCTTGACCCAACCCAAACTTCAGAACAATTCCCTTTATTAAAAGGGGTGCAGCAGAGAAAGAGGAGTTTTCTTGCTTCCTTGGGTGCTGGAAAGAACAATCTTAAAATCAGAAGGCCGCAACTGTTATAGTGGAAAAGTGACCACAGACAAGATATAAGTGAGTACACGTGGCTGTGTTTAGATTAAACTGTATTTGCAAACATAAGCAGCAGACCAGGTTTGCCTCTAGCTAGAGTTTGTTCACAATGACATATTTTTATAAAAAAGTTATTATACATTGATATGTACAGTATAATTTTATCACATAAAAACTGTATGACTAAAGAAATATATAATGTTCAAAGGTAAATGGTGGTTATTGGTGAAATTATTTTTGATGATATGCATATCGTGTATCAAGATGTAAGATGAAATGATTTAAAAATAAAAAAATTTAATATTAGGAAATGTTTGAAAAACCATTTAAAATTGTAAAGATTGCATTTTGATGAATCAATATTGTTGAAGTAATCAATTTTTCTACATAATCATTATATGAGGCATGATATTTTTTATAGTTACTAGACCTGTTATCTTGTCAGTTTTGGTGTTTTTTGCTTTAATGATGTCTTCTTCACATTATCAGTTACATGGGAATCTGAGTTTTTAAAGTTATTTTGGGCCTTAGCTTCTGACTATCTAGGTGTTGTGGCAGGTGCCTGTAGTCCCAGCTACTTAGGAGGCTGAGGCAGGAGGATTGCTTGAACCCAGGAGTTTAAGTTGCTTAGAGCTAGTCTGATGCCACAGCACTCAAGCGTGGGACAATAGAGTGAAGGCTCTGAAAAAAATATTATCTAAGTTTATGATTGTTTAGGTATGGCAAGGCCTACACATCAGGGGTCCACTGCCAGTAGAAAGACAGTTTGTTATACTCACAGGTCCCAAGAGCTGGGGGTACCCCCATGCATGGGGCCAAGGGAGGGACTGCCAGGTTGGCCAGGGGCGTCAGTACAGGGGAGAGTATCTGGGCAGGAGCCTTTACTGTGGTTTCTGAAGGGAGAAACAGCTGAAACAGGTTTAGGATTGGATAATTTGGATTATTTCAGTGGCCACTGGGGGAAAAAAGACTTTTTCCTAGTTTTCTTTTTCTTTTTGGTTGTTGTTGTTGTTGTTTTAACCTTACCCGGAGGTGATTAGGGCAGGAGATAGTGGCCTAGAGGGTAAGAGCCCTCAAAAGAAGATAATTGAGGGAACGGGCGCTGGATTGCTTATTTTGCATATGAAAAGCACACTTGAAGGCCAGTCGTTTGCTGGCTTTAGGGATTAGCTAATCCAAAAAGGGGAGAAACCTCCAAAGTTAGGAATGAGCAAAATGTAAAAGCATCAGAAAATAAAAGGGATGGTATATACACTGTTGTTCAAGCAAGAGAAGTTTGGATAAAGACATTCACTATGAATGGAGTAATAAAGATGAATCATTTGGAAAGAAAGTGGTCAACATTTTTTCTTTTTTAAAAATAAATTGTAAATTGACAAATCATATTTATGAGGTACTATATGATTTTGATATATGCATGCAACATGAATAGTTAAATGAAACTAATGAGCATATATATCACCTTACTCATGATTTTTCGTGATGAGAAATTTGATATTCATTCTCAGCAATTCTGAAAAATTTTGAAAAAAAAAAATATTAATTATGGTTTCCCTGCTATGCAATAGCTCTGAGAATACATTCTTCCTTTCTAACTCAAATTGTTGCTTTGGTACATATCTCCCCATCCACTACCCTGGCCTCTGGTAACCACCTTCACTTTTCACTTAAATCATCTATAAAAATATACTATGAACCAAGTTACTATTCTCCTTAGAGTCTTAGAGTAGTCTAGACTCCTTCATATTATCTAAGTAATCTCTCAATTGGTAAACTATTCTGGCTCTTGTGGCATAAATTTACTGAATGTGCCAGGAATCTTTAAGCTTGTAGCTCTGCCATGTTGTGTAATATTTTTTATCATGGTGCCTCAATTTTGTAATTTAAATCAAGAGTTTAAGTACTGTATAGATTTCTGGATTGCATAATGGGGTTTTGTGAGAATCAAATCAAGTTTCTCACTTAGAATCAGATAAAATTGGACACCATTGTTACTGGCTTTGACCATCTTGTCCTTTAAGTGGTTGTCCTCTGGACATGCCTGTTGACATATCTGACCTACTGCCTGGAAGATAACAAGTCCAGTACTTTTCTTTTTCTCAAATAGAAAGGGGGGATTCTACTTTTTCTTTCAATTGATAATCAATTCCTACAGCCACTTTGACTCAAGATGTGGGCAGAACCTTCACTTTACTTCTCTCTGACCCTCCACATGTCAATCAGTTGTCTGGTGTTTGATTTTATACTACAGGTGTCTTTGGAACTCCCGCCTTCCTCTCATCTCACCACCTTTACCCAAATTCCTATCAGCCCAGCCTTATCCAGTTTTCTGGATAACTGGAGCAGAGGTAAATCTTCACAACTGTCTCCTTTGGGCTGCCTCGAGCCCCTCTTTCACTTACCCCTCATTCTACTCAAAAGTTTTTTTCCATTTTGCTATTTTTCCTTCATCTCACAACCTTTACCCAAATTCCTATCAGCCCAGACCTTCCTTAGCCTGCCTCTTAATCTAGTTATTTACCTCTGATTTCTTATGCTCTTCTTAACCTAAATTCTTCTCAAACAAGGAGACTTTCCTGGTCTGCTGGAGCCAGGCATGGTATTTCCCTGCCATCAGGCCCTATGACACTTGGCTTTCAGTTCTCCAGTTTTCCCTCATACAGGTTGGTATTAAATTGTGGCCATGGTTTTCTCTAAAGTAACCACAGAGAGGGATGATGAATGTATGCAAATATTCTCCTTGAATTCAAGCCTCTTTATTCATTTAGAAAGAAATTGTTTCCTTTGTTCAAAGATTCATCAGGTTTCTCTGGGCAAGGTCTGAGAATTTCCCTGTGCAAATTCTTCTAGGATTAGCCTTTAAATAGAATGTGAACAGATTTTATTATTAGCCTCTCTTAGTGCTATGACCTCTACAACTAGGTTAGAATCCTCTTCTCTCTGCTGGAAGGCAGATGGTCCCTGTCCTTAGTGTCCTCTGCAAGTGTCCAAACACTCTCATCACCAGCCCATCCCCAACCATTACCTTGGGCCCACAGTCTCACAAGTGAGCGATGCCACACACAGAGGCCCTGCACTCTTCTGAAAGGTGGCATTGTCATCTTCAGGCTGAGGGCAAAAAATGTGTCTAATAGGATAATTTTAAGCAGTCAAAGAAATGTGAAAGTCCTTGACTAGTTTCTCTTTTGGTATCATGAAATCTCTGTCTCATTTTGTTTGTAATGTAAAGATGTAACCAAAAGAAAGGGAACATCCCTGAATTAGGAAGGCCCAACATTTTATTTATATGTATGTAAGTTACAATTATAAGCAACATATATGTAATGAAATATGTATGTAAAGTATATATTACATATGTAAAATGTATTACATATATGAAATACATATAATTTATATGATATATGTTAGATATTATATAGATATTATATGATATAGATATTGTAGATATTGTACAAATACCCTTGTATTAAACAGGGTCTGGCAGAAGTAAGGCCCTTTTGTGCTTAAGGGTGATGTTGTGTTATAGAATTACATGTACTAAATAATGCCACAAATAATGGCCCTTTTAATAAACTGATAATCTATACCAATATTTTATTAAAAAATAATAAGCATGGGCGGTGCCTGTGGCTCAAAGGAGTAAGGTGCCAGCCCCATATGCTGAAGGTGGTGGGTTCAAACCCAGGCCTGGCCAAAAAAAAAAAATCATAAGCATGTAGTTCTGGACATAACAATATCATAGTCAACCACAAAAGGGTGTTACTTCTTCCAGATTCTATATTTCTATTGGACAGCACTAGAATATCCACTCAAAATACAAAAACAAAAAGTATACAAACTGAATCTGTCATTAAAAGAAGTAAAAAATTCAGTGTAAGAGACAGCAGAGAAAGAAGAGAAAGGAACCAAAATATGGAAGAACAGAAAACAAATGGATGATAGATTCAAACGCTACTAAAATGTCAAACACATCAAATGTAAATGCTCTAAATATTCTAATGAATAGTCAGAGAATGTCAGATTGGTGAAAAACTGCATAACCCACTTATACACAGTCCATAAGAAATCCATTTTAAATATAGAGACAGATATATGTAGAAAGGAAAATGATAAAAAAAGAAAATGCTTTTCAAATATTAAGCATTTAAAACCTGGAGTTACAGTGTTGACATTAAGCTATTGAAGACACCATGACAAGAGATACTCTCAGTTATAAAGAAAGATGGTCTATAATGATGAAAATTAAGTTCATGTGGAAGATACAACTATTTCAAATTGTACATATTTTAGAATACTCCTTCAAACTACAAAACAAAAATTGACCCAACTGAAAGGGAAAAATAAATATATCTATAGTTGTAGGTGGGGAGATTTTATTATTCATTTATTTATTTATTTTGGGGGGCCCAGCTGGATTCGAACCTGCCAGCTCAGGTGTATATGGCTGATGCCTTAGCTGCTTGAGCCAAAAATCCTGATTATTAAATAATCAGCTCCCCAAGCACTTAAACTTTTTATAGTAATAAAATAAATTATTTTAATGTATTTTAGTTATTTTTGGGCTACCATTTTATTTGGGTGATTCCAACATGTGAATGTGAGATGTTTTTGCATCAGACATCCCCAAGTGTACATCCTCCGGACTCAGCTCTTCAGTACCCTAAATAAAATGCTTTGTGCTACCCTGATCCCACTTGTCACCTTGCAAAAATGTTATACTATAGGTTACAAACGAAGTTAAAATTTGGCATTAAAAAACAAAACTAAAATTAAGCATTTTCTGAAATTATGTTTTCTCCAGTTTTCTGGATAACTGGAGCAGAGGTAAATCTTCACAACTGTCTCCTTTGGGCCACCTCGAGCCCCTCATTCACTTACCCCCCATTCTACTCAAAACTTTTTTTCCATTTTGCTATTTTTCCTTTATTTCTAGAATCCCCAGATCCAGTTCCCACCACAAACTTATTTTTCTCACTACAGAGCATTTTAACTTTTCTTTTTGAGACAGCATATCACTTGGCTGCCCTTGGTAGTGTGTCGTGGTGTCACAGCTCACAGCAACCTCAAACTCTCTGGCTCAAGTGATCTTCCTGCCTCAGCCTCCCAAGTAGCTGGGACTATAGGTACTCTCCACAACACCTGGCTAGTTTTTCTATTTTTATTAGAGATGGGTCTCACTCTTGCTCAGGCTGGTCTCAGACTACAGAGCTCAGGTAATACGTGCACCTCAGCCTCCCAGAGTGCTAGGATTTCAGGCGTGACCCATTGGGCCAAGCCCCTTAAACTTGGTCTTGCTTAAACTCCATCTCCCTTCTAGTTTGGGTGATAGTGGAGAGGGGAGAGGCCTCCACTACCACTATCAGTAAGGTCCCAGACACACTTAGGTTTTCTTTCCCAGACGCTGTCATGCTTGTCAACTCAAACTTCCTAGCCACTAAATAGCATTTTTTAAAATCTCATACTAGAATTTAATTTAAAAGATGATGTTTAAAGATCCCAAAAAAACATCATGAAGAGGCCAGGTGCGGTGGCTCACGCCTGTAATCCCAGCATTCTGGGAGGCCAAGGCGAGCAGATTGCCTGAGCTCACGGGTTTGAGACCAGCCCGAGCTACAAGGGTGGGGAGATTTTAATAGTTCTCTTCTAGTGAGCAATAGATCAGAACTAATCAGAAGTTCAGAAAGCACGTAGAAAACTTTAATGAAATTATCCACTATCTGGGCTTAATTGTCAATTTTGTAGCATTCTGCTCAACAATGGCAGAACTCTCATTTGTTTTGGGGGTTTTTTTGCAGTTTTTGGCTGGGGCTGGGTTTGAACCTGCCACCTCCGGCATATGGGGCCGGTGCCCTACTCCTTTGAGCCACAGGTGCCGCCCAAAACTCTCATTCTTTATACGTGCATATGGAACAGTCACCAAAATAGACCACATTCTGGAATTAGAAGACAAGTCTTAAGTAATTTTCAAAGGCAAGTCTTAAGTAATTTTAAAATATACTCTGTAAACAACTTTACAGAGTATATATTCTGATCAAAATTGAATTAAATTAGAAATTAAGAATGGGATGATGTCTTCAAAAACATCAGATATTTGGATTTTAAGAAGGATACAGACATGGTTAGTTTTATTGTGCTTCATTTTATTTTATTAAGCTTCTCTGATACTGTATTTTTCACAAACTGAAGATATATGGCAACCCTGAGTCAAGCAAGATTATAGGCATCATTTTCCCAAAAGCTTATGCTTACTTAATGTCTCTGTGTCGCATTTTGGTAATTTTCATCACATTTCAAACATTTTTTGTTATCTGTTATGGTGATCTATGATCAGAGATCTTTGATGTTACTATTTTAGTTGTTTTGGAGTGCCACAAAGAACTCCCATAATGATAAACTTAATAAATGATGTGTGTGTTCTGACTGCTCCATTGGCCTGATGTTCCCTAATTTCTTTCTTTCTCTTTGGGGCTTTCTATTCCCTGATATACAACAATGTGGATATTAAGCCAATTAGTAACCCTCTAATGGCCTCTAAGTCTACTAGTGGATGGAAGAGTTGCATGTCTCTCACTTCCAGTGGTTCTTGACCTGTGGGTGGCAACCCCTTTGGACTGTATTAAAGGTTCACGGCAGTAGGAAGACTGAGAACCAAAATCAAAAGTTAAAAATGATTATGCTTACTTAGTGAGGAAGGCATGTTGTGCCAAACAGTTAGCCAAGTTGTGAATGCCAGGGAAATGTTTATGAAGGAAATATATTCTAGTGAACATACAAATGACAAGAAAGTGCAATAGTCTTATTGCTGGTATGGAGAAAGTTTTAGTGATCCGAATAGAAGATCAAACTAGCCACAATGTTTTCTAAGCCCAGAGCCTAAGCCAGAGTGAGGCTCTCTTTAATTCTGTGAAGGTTGAAAGAGGTGAAGAAGCTGTAGGAGGAAAATTGGAAGCTAGCAGAGTTTGGTTTATGCCATTTCAGGAAAGGAATTATCTCCATAAAAGTGCAAATGGAAGAAGCTGACAGAGAAGCTGCAGCACGTTATCTGTAAGATGTAGCTGAGACCAGTGATGAAGGTGGCTGCACCACACAACAGACATTCAATGTAGACAAAATGCTTTGTGTTAGAAGAAGATGCCATCTCAGGCTTTGGTAGCTAGAGAAAAGTCAATGCCTGGCTTCGAAGGACAGGTTAATTCTTTTGTTAGGTAATAATGCAGCAGGTGACTTTAAGTTTAAGCCAATGCTCATTTTATTTTATTTTATTATTTTTTTGAGACAGCGCCTCAAGCTGTCACCTGGATGGAGTGCGGTGGCATCACGGCTCACAGCAACCTCCAATTCCTGGGCTCAAGTGAGTCTCTTGCCTCCGCCTCCCAAATAGCTGGGACTACAGGTGCCGCCACAACACCCGGCCATTTTTTGGTTGCAGCCGTCATTGTTGTTTGGCAGGCCCGGGCTGGATTCGAACCCGCCAGCTCAGGTGTACATGGCTGGCCCCTTAGCGCATTAAGCCACAGGCACCGAGCCCCAATGCTCATTTTAATTAAAACAAAAATCCTAGGTCTCCTAAGAATTATGCTAAATCTCTTCTTTTCTCTATACAGGGAACCACAAAGGTTAGATCCCAGCACATCTGTTTACAACATGGTTCACTAAATATTTTAAACTTACTTTTGAGACTACTGCTCACGCACACGCACACAAAAGCATTTCCTTCAAACATATGACTACTCATTGATGATAAATCTGGTTACCCAAGATCTCTGGATAGAGATATACAGGGTATTAATGTTGTTTTCATTCTGTTACTGAAATATCTAATCTGTAACCCATGGATCAAGAAATAATTTGAACTGTCGAGTCTCATTAGTTAAGAAATCCATTTTATAAGGCTGTAGCTGTCATTGCCTCTGAAGGGTCTGGGCAGAGTAAACAAACAAAACTAACAACAACAAAAAAACCTTCTGAAAAGGATTCATCATTCTTAATGCCGTTAAGAACATTCATGATTTATGAAAAGAGGTCAAAATGTCAACCTTACTAGAAGTCTGGAAGAAGTTGATCCCAACCCTTATGAATGACTTTGAGAGATTCAAGACTTTAGTGGAGAAACTAAAGTTGTGATGGAAATGAGAGTGCTAGAATTAGAAGTGGTACCTGAAGATGAGTTGCTACAATCTCATGAAAACTTGGAAAAAAGATGAAGGGTTTCTTCTTAGGAATGAGCAAAGAAAGTGGTGTGTTAAGATTAAATCTAGTCCTGATGAAGATACTATGAAGACTGTTGAAATGACAACAATATACTTGCTCAAGCAGTGGCCGGGTTTAAAAAGATTGACTCATTTGAACCACTAGGCAAAATTCTATCAAACAGCATCATATGCTATAGAGAAATCTTTTGTGAAAGGAAGAATAAATTAATGTGCCAAACCTTATCGTTATATTATGTTTACAAATTGCTACAGCCACCCCCAACATTCAGCAACCACCACCCCCATAAGTCTGTAGCCATCAACATTGAGGCAAATCTCTCCAACAGCAAAATGGTTATGGCATGCTGAACACTTGGATAATCATTAAGATTTTTTAGCAATAATGTATTTTTAATTAAGGTATGTACTCTTTTTAGGCATAATGGTATTGAATGCCATATAGTATAACCATAGATTTTATATTCATTAGGAACCCCCCAAATTTTTGTATCTCACTTTATTGTTGTGGTTTGGAATGGAACCCTCAATATCATAGAGATAGGTCTATACTTTGAATGGTTTATAATTATAGAATATTAGTCATTTCTTCTCTGTACTAATGTTTGGATTAGTGACTATTTTAAACCAATGAAGCAAATATGAAATTGCTTCAAAAGAAGAAAAAAAAGAAAATTGATTTCACCATTTATACATGAATTTTCAAAAGTTATAATTCTCAGCTTTAATCTCCTGTACCTTCTCACATTTGCCACTAGGTTATAATCTCACTGGAGCTTTCCTTCCTGAGGAGAAAAGAGAAACCTGCATAACATAAGTATACGTGCTATCCAAACAAGGTTCAGAAGTTGAACTCTATTTTATATATGAATATGTACCATGACTAACACTGTAACTGCATTAAAGGCACAAATGGTATCTGCTAAAACAATAACCAGCTCATCTGTTTGAACCCAGGCACTGATGTTTTTTATTCTTTGACTTAATAGAAATATAATAATAGCTTCAAAAAATAGTATGATGATAAAATGTTGCATTTGAGTAGAAAATTCTTTTGGTGAAATACATTTATTGAGATAAGCATTCTTACCTCCCCCCATATGTGTGTATATACTTCTTAGCTTCTAAGATATTAGAAAAATAATTTATATTTATAAAAACTATTTTCCAATAGTTAATTTTTAGAGGTTAATATATACTAAAATTAATTATATAGTTGGCAAACACCAGAAGTCAAAGACTTCAAAGACTTGTGATAAAAAACAAGCCAAAGCCATCCAAATACAAGAAAAAAAATCTGTAAATCATCATTGTGACAAATGGCTGAGGTAATTCCCCATTTCTGAGACAATAGCCAATGTATTAGAGAATTATACCACATGCTGATTTTTCTACATATGTCAGATAAAAATTGTTGGATTGCCAAGGAACATCACTTTCTGAGAAATAACACAGGGGTATGGGAAGGAAATTAGTTTTATTCTCAGAATGAAGTAAAGAATAGGTACCAGAGCTAACAAGATAACATGCCTAGAAGAACTGGGTAGTAATTAAACTGAGGAAGACATTAAATAAAATCTCATGACTTAAAGGGGTAGCTCAAGAAGATTTAAGAAGAACAAACTTAGTAACAAGAAAGTGTAGGAGGACGGATGTGGTGATGATAAGGTAGAAATGAAAAGTATCAAGATAGAAAGTCAAAAGACCAAGGAACATACAGGTAAATATTAAGATAAGAGAGGATATCAGGCAAAAGTTGAATCTTCACTGATGGCATTACTGAAGCTGGAAGTGGGGTATCCTATGAAGATGTTTTTTATTCTATGTGTAGTAACTATTTTGAATCTGAATTTTCTCTTTTATATGATGGTCAGATATGATAGAATATCACTTTCTCTCTACAGATAGAATTA
The DNA here is from genome assembly GCA_963574655.1 of Perodicticus potto. Taxonomy (NCBI): domain Eukaryota; kingdom Metazoa; phylum Chordata; class Mammalia; order Primates; family Lorisidae; genus Perodicticus; species Perodicticus potto. The sequence continues at coordinate 46,661 of CAUYRH010072241.1, forward strand.
AAAGTCTTGGGTGAGAGGCTAGCACAGTGCTCATGCCAGCATTCCTATAATCCTCAGAGGAATAAGCAGGTGGAGTGCTTGAGCTCAGGAGTTTGAGACCAGTCTGAGCAAAATTGTCTCTACTAAAAAAAAAAAAAAAAAAAAGGCATTGTAGTAGTTAACACCTGCTGTAATCCCAGCCACACAGGAGGCTGAAGCAAGCTGATAATTTGAGCCCAAGTTTGAGGTTGCTGGGAACTATGATGATGCCACCCCACTCTACCCTGGGTAACAGAGTAAGACTCTGTCTCCAAAAATAAATACATAAATAAATAAATAAAGTAAGTCTTGGGTGAGGGCTTTAATATTAGAGATACTTACAGGTTCCAAATGTTGCTAACAAATTAGCTTCCTTGGGTCTTCAATGAGAGATGGTATTCTGATTGAATATTCGGTTTGACTTTGTACGCATACATTAACACATGCACATAACATGGTTTAGGCTATAAACAGTCTTGAGAAGATGAATGGTGAAAGAAGAGATGAATAGGAGGATCGTAGAGAGATATGGGGTTTTGGTGCCAAGAACAGGCAAGAAATAAATGAACAAAAACCAAAAGACAATTAGGGGGAGGTAATTTTGAAGTAAGGCCTGTACTGAGAAGGAAAAATTAGGATAGGGTATGATTATAACTCATAATATTAAAATATATGCTTGTTTATCTAGAATATAGAAATAAATATGTGAGTAATGATAGGGAAAAAAATCCTGAAGTGTCAAACTTGGTTCAGATTTTTAATTTTGAGGAGTTCTGAGGAAATAGAATGTATAATTCCAAGTTTACAAACTGTTATGAAATATCTAATAAGATATGTACTTGGGGTATGTCTTGTTGAAGATAAATCTATTATTTAACATACTTTTTCTGTTTATGTTAATTCTGGATCATTAATGCTTGAGGGAATAGTGTAAACCTGCAGTCATGGCTTATTCATGGTCTGGAACACCACCAAGCAGACAGGAAAAGAGACATTTTAGGAAGTTTTCAGGAGGTAGTAATTAGTAAGAACTGCTTGACTTTTGGAAACCAGGACATAAATGTAGGATATTCATCTGCAGTAGGATTTTAATTTGATATCAGCATTTTTCACACCTAACACCCTTTCCCCAATCAAGACTACTTTGACATTTGCTATGTCTTCTAAGATTTCCCTCTATGGTCAAGCCTACTCTAATATGGAGTAAATGTTCTCAAACATTTCCTGCTTAACATCTTTCAGTGATCCTCAAAGCCTTCCTCTGAACTGGTTGGCATAAAAGAGCTTTCACAATCCAGCCATGAAGAGCTACACAACTCTTAAAATGCTGTGCTTTCTTTACACACTTTGACCATCTCCTTCTTTTATCTGTAGTACTTTCTCTAAAGGCACTTCTTTTCCCTATCTTCCGTCTCCCCAATACATGGTTACCTTTCAAGGAAAGCTTCCTTGACCTCTCCCTCTATCCTCAATTGGAATAGATCAGCTCCTGTTTCACAGTACTGTCATGACCTTTCTCATCTGGCTTCCTGAATGGATTGGATATAGGTTCTTTAAAGATAAGAACTCTATCTTATTCATCTTTACATTTCTACTACTTGGCCCAGATGCTGGCACTGCAGGCCACCCAATAAAACATGATAAAATAAATAAATTATGGCCTGGCAAGAACTATATTTTGAATTGCAGGTAGGGATTGCTAGAGCCTACACTTGTTTTTAATTAGAAAAATCTTTAACAACCATGTTCTCTATCTCAGCATCTGTTGGAGGGGTGGAAGGACTAATAGTTGAAGATCACACTTCCTTATTCTTCCCATAAATGTCCAAATGCCCAAAGCCTAAAATGCAATTTCTCCAATGATTCATCCCAGTTCTTTTCTTCCAGTCTCATTTGCAAGCAGTAGTGATTTACTTCCTTTACATGGAACTCCATGCTGACAAGTACCTGGCTGAAGACTATGTCTACAAGATGTGGTCAGATTAGGTTTGACTTAGAAACTTTGAAAATAAATGTTCTAGGGAGCTACTGAAACTGCATATGCTGTTCATAAATAATTTAAAATAGTTGTCTATAAATCTCAAATACATAATAATGTCTTTTTTAGTAGTTTTGTCAATTTGTGTACTTTAGTCTAGAACAACAGATATTAAATTAAAACAGAAGAGTTATGAATTAAAGTCACAATAAGAGAACATTCTATTATAAGGAGGAAATTATTCTTCCAGATTTAATATTTTGGGTCTGCTGATATCGGGGGCCAACATGTCCTTACGATTGCAGTTATCCTTTTATTATTTTTTATATCCATTTGGTATTATCTCATCATTTGGAAATTCATTTTATTTAATATCCATGGTTTCTTACCCCACATTCTTTAGAATACATTGATAGTAGGCAAAACAGTTGCAAAACATGAAATAATGTAACAGTTTTTAAGAGATTGATTATTTATAAAAGTGATTCAGTGTAAAGGGGAGTATTTCTTGGAAGAAAAAAATAGATCAAGAAGTAAAATTAATAAAAGCTTCTTTTTTGCTGTCCCATTAAAGCAAAACCGTGATTTTCTCATATTCCAAACAGTCTGTATTAGTAAATCAAGATGTTTAGTCATGAAGTGATGAGACTGTGTTCTATTACATCCTGTTAAAATTATTAGTCACTATCCCCTGAGTCAATTGCATTCTTTGTTCCTTCTGACATACAAGGTCACCTACAAATGTCGGTGAAAAAGACTTGGTAATTTCAATCAATTGTTTTGTTGGTTTTGTAGGTACATCAATGACTTAGTTTTGGTTTTATAGCATATCATGAAAAGTATAAACAAAATATAAAGTTGATATAATATAAATATAATTTTCTGAAGGAACTGTAACTTCTAAGGTTTCTGTAAATCTTGTTCTAGCCCCAGGTTCTGAGGATAAGTCTTGGGGAAACACGTGTCTACTTCAGTTATTTTGTATTAACCTGTAGAAAGGAAGTCTAGAAATAAGATTGATGATTATAATTATAATTTATTACTAAAAAAAAGTGTTAGTGATCATGTTGCAAAATAATAGGATGACCACAGTGTTACAATTGTCAATTTCAAACTAAAATCAATTGTCTGTAAATTATACTCAAAGTAGTAAAATTAACACAGTGGCTCATTTTCTACTCAATAAATATTGATTCCATTTCTTTCTGTCTGAAGATGTATGTTTCATTTTTACTTACAAACTCCTCACCTCAGATCTGTTTTTCTTCTACCCTAACCCAATTAAAAAAGAAGAATTGATGAAAGGTCTCCCTTTTCCCTAAAAATCTGTGATTGCAGAATGTAATTTTTTTTTCTTGGCCTATAGTATATGTCTTTGAAAATTATATCTGAGTGTGTGGATATAATTTTGGGTTGTGCACATACTTTTTACTGGTATAGTAGACTCTTAGAATTCTAACCTGAGATGGGTAAATATATTTTTTAGAGTTTCCCTTGTCTACTACATTGTAATGTAGTTGCAATATTAAGAGAATTGATAACTTATAAATTCTACATATTTGAAGGTTAAGGAATGAGATATTTTAGACATGCATAGAGTTTATATATTACTGATTTTTAAAGAAACAAAGATGTTTATATGCATAAATATGCTGGGAACAATATCAATGAATCTATTAAATGTGAGTTAATCTATTAATTGAGTTAATCAATTTTAATTAGTCTAAAAATGCTTTCATCTCTTAGAATTCCTGACACATGTATAACCAAGGATCTTACTGTCATTTCATTGTAAATGCTGGAAAACATAAATTACAGTAGATTTCTAGTTGAAAGATTTCCAGAGTTTCTTAGTCCACTTAGGACACTATAACAAAATACCGGTCACTGGGTAGATTATAAACAGAAATTTATTTCTCATAATCCTGAAAACTGGAAAGTCCAAAGTCAAGGTGCAAGTCTAGATCCATTGTCTGCTGAGGGCCCACTTCCTGGTTCATAGATAGCCTTCTTCTCACTGTCTCACATGGTGGAAGTAATGAGTGAACTCTCTGGGGTCTCTTTTATAAGGGCACTAATCTCACTCATGAGAGTTTCACCCTCATGACCTTTATCTCCCAAAGGTCCTAACCCCAGATATCACCACAATGGAGATGAGCTTTCAACACACGCATTTCCAGGTGGGAGGAGATACAAACATTCCATTTATAGCACAGATAAACTCTGATTGTACTTTTATACACACATGTAAAATCCATACATAGACTAGTCATATTTATGTAAATGGACGAGAAAAAGCAACTTGTCTCATCTCAAAAGAAACTTTACTAATTGGTGTTCAGTAATTTACCACATTATAAATCCATCAACAAATATATCTAATGACCTAAAATGTTCGTTGATATAGAGAATCCCTCATCTATCCATAATCTCAGAATTTCTTAAACCATTTAATTCCTAAAAGTATCCTTTTTCCTAATGATATAGTGATGTTTACTCCTGGCTTTTGCATTAGCAGCTTTTTATAATAGTATTCTTGAGCATGATATTTAATTTAAACAGGAGAAAAGGTATTTGATTTGTATTTTTAAAGAATCTATGATAGCATTGTTTTTTCTTGCTTATTCATTCATTCTGTGACCTCTGGAGTCACATATATGATAGCATTCTTTTTCTAAAAGATGAATGCCAATGGAGTTTGGTGGGCAAAGTGGAAAATCAAATGAGATTTTTTCCTGTGAAAAAGTAGCAATTGTTTTTTATCCTATGGAAGCTATGACTTCTTCAGTGCTTTAAGCAATGGCAAAGCCTACCTTCCCCTCACAAGGTCATAAAATGCATGCTACTGTTAGAAACAATTTTTGTTATTTTTTTGTATATGAATAGATTTTTTAAAATTGCTTTAGCTTGACATTCTCTTGTTCGGTATCAGTTGTCTTTGTTGGTTAGTTCTGCATTGTGAGGGTGGAAATAACCATTTTGATCAAATTGTCAGGATGTTATTCTTTCCTCCTTATATCTGACTAAGCTTCCTGACTATGCCTAGTTGTATTTCCTAAAGCAGAACCAATTTTACTATCTTAGAAATTAAGTCGAACCTCTTAGCGTTATTATGAGTTAAAGCAACAGAACCTGAACTTGCTCCAAATTATTAATTTTCAGTCTTTTTTGTGCCATTAAAGCACTTTCGTGAAATGTGACAAATATTCATGAAGGATTTCTGCTTATTGAGAGATAGCATGTCTACTAATTGGAGAGATTGTTAAGAAACAAAAGTCTCGGATAAATGGTCAATGCAACTTGTTTTAATGAAAACTCTGTATCTTATTAATACTGAAGCATCAGAAAGTAATAGTCAATTGGACACTTCTTGATGCACTATGAGGAATTACTTGTCCTGCCTTAGCACTGCTGCTTAAAGTAACAGTGTGGCTCCCCAGAACTCTGTCTATTAACTTCTCTCCAGCATGGGGTCTCCCTTCCTGTTCATTGCCTCCCTCTCCTGCCTGTGCTGATGATTTATTTTACTTGACTGAGTTTTGCATTGGCTCCTGTTCTTAAATTAGAGTTTCCCTTCTTTTCCAGTGTTTGTCTATAGCAAAAGTCACATCCTAAAGCCCAGCACCACAGCCAGGCACTCCATTTTTCTGTGTAGCTGGATCCTGAACATCACGGGCAATCTTTCCCTAATATTCTGACCCTTGAGACTTGAATCCTCTATTGTGGTACCTTTTCTATCTGAATGGAAACCCTGATGTGAAATATTGCTTGACTTGGGGCTAGGGCTGTGATAAGCAAAAGGAGATTCCCTGCCAAGATCCCCCTTCAAGGAAGGATGTGCTGCCCATCTGTAGGGAGTGTAGTTGGCAGCTGTCTCCAACTACAGCCTCCCAGGTCCGCCTCAGATGCACAGAGCGGCTGCATGTGTTTACCTTCTCACAGGTGTTGACCCTCAGTAATTATCTCGCACCTCCAACATCTCAGCATTTGCTACCATAGTTTTAGATCTGCAATGAGCTTATATGTCCTTCATAATAACCATTCTCTGCAGTGTCCTCACCTCCAGTGAATCACATGCTCACCATTAAGCCTCTTTTAGTCTGAGTATCCAACAGCTCCTGTCCCTAAGGCTTTTACTGTTGAGTTAGAAAGATAAGCCAAACAGGCAGCGCCTGTGGCTCAAAGGAGTAGGGCGCCAGCCCCAATATGCCGGAGGTGGTAGGTTCAAACCCAGCCCCAGCCAAAAACTGCAAACAAAAAAAAAAAAAAAAGAAAAAAAAGAAAAGAAAGATAAGTCAAACATACCATAGGCCTGTGGAAGTTCAAACCCAGTGAATCCTTCTCACTGAAAGAGTTAAGCCTTTGGAGGGTATGAATGAACATTGTGCCAAAGTGATGGCAAGAAAGGGACTGGATTCAGGGGACCTAGAAATGGGCACTCGCAGTTTGTTAGGAGACCCCAAAAGCAGGATGGGATTTGGGTCAGCCAGAGGCTCGGTGAAGGCTTGCTTTGGAGAAGGATGGAGCATAGCATACAAAGACGAACCAGCATCACAGATGTCTCAGGGTCGTGTGTGACGTAGTAATGAGGATACAGGTAACTTCTGAACAGCACAGGTTTAAACGCCAAGGGTCTACTTATATGTGGATTTTTAAAAATATAATGGAGATTTTTTGAGATTTACGAAAATTAAAAAAACTTATAAATAAAACACATAGCCCAGAAATATGGAAAAACTTATGAAAAAGTCGTGTTTGTCATTAATGCATAAACTATATGTAGACACCATTTTATCATTTACTACCATCAAATATACCCAAATCTATTCTACAAAGTTAAAATTTATTCAGATTGACACGCAAACACAGAACACACATGATGTCATTCCTGTGAAGAAAGACGTATGAAATGTAAAGATGCAGTACAAATATAACTGTGTAAAATTAACCGCAGCTTATGCTGTACTAATGTGAGAATTTTGTAGCCATCTTTTGCTGTTGTGATGAGCTCAAGTGTTATGAGTGTGCATTTAAAATGATTGTGATGCTAACCATCTCCATGTGAACAGGTCATCTCTCCAGTAAATGATGTATGGCAGTAAAAAGTGATGTTTCATGGCTTTTTCATATTTTTCATCATTTTTAGTGCAATACTGTAAACCTTGAATAGCAACATGGGACCCAAACGAAGTATTGCTAGGAGTTCTCCCAAGAAGCAGAGAAAAATCATAACATTACAAGAAATAGTTGAATTTCTTGGCACGTACCATAGCCTGAGGTGTGCGGCTGTAGTTTCCTGCCATTTCAAGATAAATGAACCTGGTGTAAGGACCATTTTCAAAACAGAAAAACAAATTTGTGAAGCTGTCACCACAGTTATACCAGCCGATATGAAAACCTTGCCCTCTATGCAAAAAATCCTTTTTGTTTCATACTGAAAATGCAGCTCAGCTAGGTGCAGCTTCTCTGGGTGTAGGAAAGGCATACTTAGAGACTCTAATGATTTGAGAAAAAGGGAAGTCCTTATATGACAAAGCAAAAGTCAGGTAAGAGGCATCTAAGATCGGAGAATTTATGCCAACAAAGGATGGTTTGATAATTTTAGGAAGAGTTTTGGCTTCTGTTGACCAAGAGATAGCAGAAGAGTTTCCAGACACTGTTAAGAAAATCATTAAGGAGAAAGGATATCTATCTGAATGGGTTTTTAAGGCACATAAAAGTGCCATACTCTGCAAAAAAAAAAAAAAAAAGGCCATACAGAACATGTATTATTAGTAAAGAAGAGAAGTGAGTACAGGATATGAGGTAGGAAGGGATAGGCCAATTCTATTTTTTGTGTAAATGCAGTCAGGCTTATGATCAGGATTGGCTGTGTCTATAAAGCTGCTAACCTCAGAGCCTTGAACAGTAAAGATAATCAGCAGCTAAACATTCCTCAGGTGTGATGTCAATTAGTTCTTAAATTGCTCCAAGATCCGTATCTTGAAACACTGCACCTCCACCTGCCGTTTTTGCCATATTTACCTCTAACATTTCTCCGATTGTACAACAAGAAGGCCTACACAGTGAAAATGCCTTTTTCTGGGTTGGTTCCATCCATGCTTTGTCTCTGAAGTTAGGAGGTACCTCACCACTGAGGGGAGCAGACAATGACCCCAGCCCCCTCAAAACTCCATGAATTCAACACTAAAAGCATCAAAGCGGTTTACTTGCCCACCCCACCCCCCAACTGACTGTGAGTTAGCTTCTAGATCAGGGCTCATGAGGACCCTTAGCTCATTACACACGGTACTCTAAAAACAGGATTTTCAGTGCTGTGGAAGAGACTACTGATAGAGAACATCACAAAAGCACTATTAAAGATGTGATAGTTTTTATAGAAAAAGTTGTGAAAGCCATAAAACCTCAAATAATAAATTCCCACTAGAGAAAACAGTAACCAGATGTTGTGCATGACTTCACGGGATTTACAGCAGAGCCAATCAAGGAACTCATGAAAGAGATTGCAGATACGGCTAAAATGGTGGGGGGTGACAAGTTTCAAGATATGGATCTCGGAGAAATTCAAGAGCTAATAGAAAAAGCAGTGTTGGAAAACAAGTTAGCATTAGACAATCTGGCTGAAGTGTTACAATTACTCAAGACTGCTTTAAACTTCTACAGCACGGACCCTTCTGCGATATAGGCACTGAAAGTTAAATGAACAGTGAAAGACGAATTTGTATTGTCCATAAACATTTCTACAGAAATGAAAAAGCAAGAAAGTCAGGCGGAAATTATGATGCATTTCCATAGCCAAGCCTCCTCACTTGCCTCCCCCACCCCCGGCCTCCTGTCCTGCCTCCTCCCCTGCCTTTCCCGCCCACCTCCTGTTCTGCCTCTGCCACCTCTTCTGTTTTTGCCATTCTCTTTTTCCTCATCCTCAGCAAGAAGACAAGGATGAGACCTTTATGATGATCCATCTCCACTTACTAAATAATAAATATACTTTCTCTTTTCTTCCTTAGGATTTCCTTAATAATGTTTTCTTTCCTCTAGTTAACTAGAGGGGAAAATATAGCATGAAATACCTATTACATACAAAATATGTGTTATTTGATTATACCTGTAAGGATTCTGATCAACAGTAGACTATTAATAGTTAAGTTCTGGTAGAATCAAAATTGACACATGAATTTTTGACCAAGCAGGAGACGGGTTCTGCATTATTTGAACTATGTCCAGGTCTCTGAGTCCTTCAAATACTGTGACTGGCCTACCTTCTCCAGTCTTGGATGACAGTCTCAGCAAACACTGTGGAAACATACACCAGCAGATGCCACCTGGAGAGTGGCTTCCGCCTACACGGAGCTGTCCAGTATTTAAGTGGCTAGAGCACCTGAACTGTGGCTAGTCTAAATTCAGACATGCTGCACGATTAAGATACACACAAAATTTCAATGGCTTACTACTTTTTCTAATGTGTACCCTAGAATATTTAAGATTGTGACCACAGCTTATACTATATACCTATTGTGTAGCCCTGACCCAGGCAGGCCATCAAGGCAAGTCCATGAGAAAGTCATTTTAGAAAGGGGAGTGAAATGATTCAGTGCATGATGACATTTGTTTTTATGGAAAATGCTACATTTTAATATTTACGGGGTAAACAGAATTATGCAAGAACATAAAATGGAAGTGGGTCCTGTTATGACTCTACATCTCAGCAGCATTAGCTCACTGTACAGACACTACAAAAGGGACAATTCTACTGTCAATGTTGCAGTTGTGCTAAAATCCCTGAGTTTTGGACTCCAGTGTAGATATTTGGGGTGGGGAGGGTAGAGAAGAAATTCTAGTTATTGAACTAATTTTAACACTGAAATGAAGGAAAAATTTCAGGAGATACAGAGCTTACCTGGAAGATTCTTGAGAAATCTTTGTTCTTAGGTTGCATGAATTTATATGAAATAAAAGAAAAAATAAAGGTCACATTTTTGCTGATCTGAGTTTGTGACTTATGACAAATATACTGTTTAATTAGAGTTTGCATGAATAGTGCAAAACTTGGACCATTAAACATTACAAAGTCAGAGTCTGATAGGTTAAATGTGAAAATAGACAATGTCACAGACATAAAGATTCGTAAATCAGATAATGTGATATGAAGTAAATTAAGATAGACTTGCCAGGGTCAAGTGCAAGTATATGTCCAAGATTTAGGGCCAGACAAGCAGAGTGGCCCTAATCAATTTCTTTAGGGCATCAGCTGACACTGACATATTTACAGCAGTAGCTGGACACATGCAACCATCCTATTCACACTTCAAGGGCCAATATTTGAGTCTGGAAAAGTGCAAATTAAAATTCATTATAGTTTACACTTTACAACTCTATGTGGCTCTGAGATGTCCAAAATGAGAAGCAATTGGTGGTGACCAGTGTAATGTACATTGACAAAGTTTAGGCCTAGGGAACAACAAAGCACCCCAAGGGTTGTCAGGTTGAAGAAAAGCTAAAGTTGGCTTGATCTCTGCAGCCCTTGTTAAATACCTACTCAAGTTGGTGAGAACTAAGCCAGGCAGGAAGCCCTGTCAAATCTCATTGTGGTCAATCCACTGGGGCTACTGAGGCTTGGAGGGCACAATTGGGAGATTCGGTGTGCAGATGCAGCACCATGAAGTTGAGTGGTTAATGTCCCTGTGGAAAAGAGATCTGGACACCCGGTTAGGGGCTGGTTCCAGAAAAACTATATGGGGCTGTCAGTAGAATCTGTATGGCCTAGTTGAGGGTGAGCCATATTTCAAGCCCTAATCTCATACCTTACATCTTAAATAAGAGACATGGGAGCTTTCAAACCTTGCAAGTATGAGAAGGTAGGAACTAAAGAGAAATAAGCCCATCTGCTAAGGGCCAGTGTGCCTTTGGTTTCAGAATGTTTTAAACAGTTGGATTTACTTACTGGTAGAGTTTAAAGCAATTAAAGTGTCAGGAATGGTAAGTTTAGATGGTTTTAGGTTTCTCTTCAACATTTCATTCCCCATCTAGGCATAGTTCTGCATTCAGATCAGTAAACATGGGCACTAGTTTGGATTAGAGTGAACACTACACCGCGTAGTGTTCAGCCATGTCTCACTAACACACATTGAACACATTCTTCTCTGAAAATTGAAATTGTTGCTTTCTGGGAAACCAAATGCATGAGCTTATAGTAATTACCCATTAATAATGTGGGTAATTTGAGCACCAGTCATCATAGGATATAAAAATTAATACTCCATTTTGGTTATTAGATAAAAGAAAAGAGGATAAAATATTAAGAAGAAAAAATCACACATGAATCTTTGGTGAATTTGGCTAAAAATTGATTCTTTGGGATTTTTTTTCTAGCTAGAAAATGAGGAAGGAGGCAAAAATGGCATCTGTGTCAGAAAAGAGTTAATCCTGCTTGTACTTCATGCACAAGAGGCATATAAAACCATGTTTCTATCATTTAAAATTATTTGTAGTCAAAGAATTTTATACTTGGAGGAGTTTTATGTTGATTAAGCCCAACTGTTGCTGTGTAGGCCTAAAGCATGAGGGCTTAGCTCAAGGTCCCAGGGTCATATTAGAGCAGTGACCTCTATTCAGCCCACTGGTTTCTGTACTATACTCTGGGCTTTCCCTGCTATGGTTATCCTTTGTTTTTGAGGGATTTGTTTTTCAAATAATAAATGTTTAGGAATATTCAGGTACTATTTACAGAAAGCTTAGCACACTCAAGGCACTAATGGTTTCATAATACATATGGATTCTTCTCTTCATTTTGCTGACCAGGAAACTAAGGCTGAGATGTTAAATAACCTGTCCAAGGGCTGGCAGATAGTAAGGTACATAGCAAGAGTTTCATTACATTGGTATCAGTTTGATTCTAGAGAGCAAATGTCCAACATTATATAAATATGCAAAATGTAATAGAAGGAGGCATGAAGTGATGCATCGCCCTAAGTGCATGATGACATTTGCTTTTATGAAGAATGCTGGATTTTAATATTTATAGGGGAAATAGAATTATGCAAGAAAATAGAATGGAAATAATTCCTGTTATGACTTACATCCCTGGAACTGTTAGCTTTGATAGGATTCCATTACCACATGTTTTAGAATCTCTGCCTTTCTTTGAATCACACTGGCGGTGGTAAAAGCAATCTTCCACCTCACGGACAGAGAACTACAGATGAGTTCTTTTTGTAAAGTTCTATTTGGTTTTTAATTGACACACAATACTGTGCATATTTATGGGGCACAGTGCGATATTTTGATGTGTATATACAGTGTATAATAATTGGATAACAGTAATTAGCATAGCCATCACCTCAAACATTTATCATTTGTGGCGAGAGCATTCAAAATCTTCTTTTCTAGTTATTTCAAAATACAATACATTATTGTTAACTATAATAGTCACTCTACTGTGCACTAGAACACCAAAACTCATTCCTCCTACCCAACTGTAAGTCTGTCCCCACTGACTAACTTCTTTCTATCCCCTCATCCCGCATACCCTCTCCAGCCTCTTCTAGGCAATATTCTACTCTCTCTTTCAATGAGATCGATTTTTAAAGTTTCCGTATATGACTGTGACCATGTAGTATTTGTGCTTAGCTCATTTCATTTAACATAATGTCCTCTAGGTTCATCAACAAATGGCAGCATTTTATTCTACTTTATTGCTGAATGGTATTCTTTTATGTATATATACTATTTTTAACTATTTATGTTTTGATAGACATCTACTAGGGCTGCTCAGAAGGTATCAAGCCACAGAAATATCTATTTTTAATAATACATGGCTGGATACTTTCCAGCAGCCCTCATATGCTGATTTCATACATTGTCTCTTATAAGCTGTGTGGCAGGAAACATGGCAGTGTAAATACCTCCTCAACATACCCATTTCATTTCCTTCAAATATATATCTAGCAGTGGGATTGAGGATCGTAAGCTTGTTCCATTTTCAGTTTTCTGAGGGGTTTCTATATTGTTTTCCATAGGGGCTGTATTAACTTACATTCCCACCAACAGTGTATAAGAGTTCCCGTTATCCACGCTTGCTAAAGTTTGTTATTGTTTTGGATTTTTGATAATAGCTATCCTAACCATGAAATGATACCTCATTATGGTTTTAATTGCATTTCTCTGATAATAAATGGTATTGAGCATTTTTCCATATGTTTCTTGGTCATTTATATGCCTTCTTTTGAGACATACTTATTCAAGTCTTTTGCCTTTTTATAGTTTATTTAATTTTAGGTCTTATTGTTCTATTGAGTTCCTTAGATACTCTAGATACTAACTCCTTGTCAGATGCAGAGTTTGCAAATACTTTCTCCCATTCTGTAGGCTGTCTGTTCACTCTGTTGATTTGTACTTTTGCCATGAAGAAGCTTTTCAGTTTGTTGTAATGCCATTGTCTATTTTTGTTTTTGTTGCCTATGCTTTTGAGTTCCTATCCGAAGTCCTTTCCTGGACCAATGTCATGAAGCATTAACCTGTTTTTTATTCGTTTCATAATTTTAGGTCTTATTTTTAAGTCCCTAATCCATTTGGAGTTTATTCTGTATTGTAGATAGATAAGGGTATAGTGTTGGTTTGTTTGTTTGTTTTCTCTGCTGGAAATATCTAGTTTTCCCAGTGTCACTTATTGAAGAGAGTCTCTTTTCTGTGATGTATGTTGAAACTGTACTAAAACTAGGAGAAACTGCCTTTTATGCCTTCAGAAGTTAACAAGTTTAAAGAGTAGCCAAGAAAATTTTAAAAATATTAATGTGATTAGAGATAGCATAATGGATCACTTATATAGAAGGAAGAAAATATCTCAAAGGAATAAGATGCAAGTCATTTTTAGCCTAAGTGTATAATATGGAATATACTGGAGTATACTTGTTTATTGCTTTTCTTAATGTCTCATAGTGATTTCATCATCCCTAAATCCTTCTTGGAAAAAAGATATAAAGAATAATTTTGTAGGCAAATGGGGAAAATGGGAAATAATTTTCCAAAATTTAGTGGCATTGTGTATGGTGACATTAGGGATTGGAGATGTACTCAGAATATCCATATAACACAGGAAGCCCAGGGGGGTTGGAGCAGCTATGTTTTTTAATTCTTTAGGATAATTTAAAAGTCAACATACACAGGGACCATTGATGACAGAGCAGAGAGGAGCCTTTTCCAGCTTTTATTAAATTAGAATCATATGCATCCTAGCTTTGGGGTTATAGTCACAGGGCAGTTTTTGTCTGTTTACTTGCTTTATTATTACTGTTGCTTTGTTTCTTTATTTCACAGTTTTTATTTATACGTTTCCAGGGTGTGCTCTTCTAAATTTGGAATTAGGCCAGATTCCAGTAGAGTGAAAAGGAAAAGCAGAAGAGAACACATTGTCTCAATTCCACAGATCACAGAGGCATTGTCCTCTGTGCTTCTCACTGACCCGGGGTGCCTATTTTCTCTCTGTTCGTTGTATCAACTTGAAGCCTAAGTAGCAAGGAATTTCTCCAAATTTATGATCAGAATGCAGAAACTGCAATAAGGACTCAGGGGGAGGGTAGGTAAGCAGAGTGGGTGTGGAGGTGGATAAATCTGTGGTCATCCAAGGAGAGGACGTAAGCAGACAGGGCACTGAGCATTGTGGGGCAACATGCCAGCGAGGGGACCTCTTCGGAAACAGAAAGGTCACTAGGCACTTCAAAATGGAAGGAGTTAGTACCTGAACTTTATTACGTTTGAGAATGGCTAGAAGAGTAAGTGAGAGGAAAACTGGAGGATCAAGAGAAAGAAGGGGTAACCCCCCTAGGCTGGAGTCCATGGGTTTCCCTGCCACTGCACTTTTGGATATGCAAGAACCTCAGCAATGAGGCCACAGCCTGGGCTCCGGAGTCCACCGTGGTGCCAGCCCATCACTGCCACAGCAATTCTCAGCAACTGCTTTTGTTGTGTTTCAGAAATCTGAAGCTTCTTTCTTCCTCTCACCTTCTGTTCTCCTGCAAGGGCCTCCTATAAACTGTTCCTGGAGAGATGACCAGACAAAACAGGGGTATGAGAAGTGTTGTTTTTGTTTCAGCCCCAGTTGTATAGAGCAGGGTATGGAAGGCGAGGTGAGTGGTTATATTTGCTCCTACCATAAACTAGAAAAATCACCATCATCTATGAGTAAAAGCATGCTGAAGAATAACTGTCATAGCCATTACTTTTAAATTTTGTTTACATGTTTGGGAAAGGACATTTCAATTTAAAACTATTAAGGGGCTTGACAAGCTTTTTCTTAAAGGTCCAGAGAGTAAATATTTCAGCCTTATGGGCCATTCAGTCTCTGTAACATCTATTATCTCAGCTACTAGATATGGCAGCAGTCAAGAGACAGTATTAAAATAGATGAGCATATATATATTCCAAAAACATGTGGCCAGCCTATAGACCATAGTTTGTGGATGCTTAGTTTATTGAATAGTAGAGATTTATTGAGTAAAGGAACTATGCAATGATTTGAAAAATATGAATCTATTGTGGAAAAAAGCATGAATCAAAGTTAATGCTGTATTAACTTCGATTTAATTTGCAAACCTTCCTTTGAAGACTGCATGTATGTATTACAAATATGAAAAACAAATCTGTGTAAGTCCTCTTTTATGTTTCAAAACACTTAGAAGAAGGTCTGCATCTTTTATTTTATTGGAAAATAGACAACTGAGTTAAAAATAACTTGCAGAGCATCTGGGGCCAGAAACAGTTTTTTCTCCAATCCCTTTCTAGCAGGGACAGGAACTATACAAAAAAGAACCTACTGTACAAAAGGTCACCAGCCAACAGAATCCCCAGTATGTCCACAGGATAAGAGAAGAGGACCTCATTTAAGCATTGCTCCAGGCCAACCGTGCCATATGCCCAAAGGTGTTAAGGATTTAATTAGTATTTAATTACAAACTAGGATTATGGAGATATTTCCAAAACTTGTCCAAAAGTTATGAAAAGAGTTTAAGCTGCATGGTGTCCAACCTACAGCCCTTGGGCCATATGGGGATTATTTGAGGACTTTTTTGCTTATCTGTGGTCTCAGATATTGCAAAAATTATGCATGGACTTTTCTTTCTTTTTTTGCACATCAGATTTTGTAAGTGTTTGTGTATTTCATGTGTGATCCAAGACAACACTTCTTCTTCCTCTGTGCAGCAGAGGAGAAAAAAAGGTAGGCTGTGTTTAGAATGCTGCTGCTGCAAAATAGATAACTTGATGAATACGGCTACTTACTAGTTACCAGTTTTTAAAAAGAAGCAGGAAATACATCTGTATCTATGTGGTTGGACAAGTAAGTTTGCAAACTCATCTTAGAAAAAGTATCACATTGCTGAATATCACTATGGTCACTTTCAAAGTACTGCCCTTGAAAGCTATGCGTCAACACCAGCACTTAGTGCTCACTTCAAAGCAATTTGGAACTCTTTTTTCTGGAATGCCCATCAGAGCTGTCATCATACAAGACCTGACAATTAAGTTTGCAAACTCATCTTGGAAAAGTGCTACATACTTCATTGATGAATATCACTATGGTCACCTTTGAAGTTCTCCTGTTGGCCATCTAGTGACCATGATGATACTCAGAAATGAGGTATGTATCACTTTTTCTAGGATGAGCTGCAAATTTTTCAGACCTCATATAAATACATACAAGCAAATATATCACACACATATGTATAAGTATGTAAATTTTTATTGCAAAGTAAAGAAAATACAGCATTTTTTAAAAGGATGATGGCAAAATACAAATGATTTGAAACTGAGGAAGGCAAATATGTAGAATTTACTTTTGTGATACTAAATATTTAGTCCTTCCTTATTGCTTACAAGTGATTAATTGAAGGGGAAGTTTCAAACCAGGGAAAACTGCTTCAGGCTATTGCCCAGGAGCAGGGGAAACATTGAGTGGAGGTCTTACACTGATTTTAATTCCTCTGTAAGTTTCAATGAGTTCCTGAGTAGTAGTTCATGTTTAATTCATATGACAAAAGGTAAATCACAGGTAGATGAAAAAGGTTTCCACTATTCATGCAGTAAAACCTACCAAGTTAAAAAATAATACATTTGCAATGAAATAGTTCTACTTGGTTCTACCCTGTTGGAGAGGGAATTTTCACAGGGCCAAAGTCATGTTGTCTAGACCAGGATATAATTCCTTT
Source organism: Perodicticus potto (assembly GCA_963574655.1). NCBI lineage: Eukaryota > Metazoa > Chordata > Mammalia > Primates > Lorisidae > Perodicticus > Perodicticus potto. The sequence goes on from CAUYRH010072241.1 coordinate 63,854, forward strand.
AACATCAGGCATGATTGAAGGGTAGAGCATCAGCTTACAAAAAAAGAGGGGGTAAATATGCTCTCTGGAAGGTTAATAGAGCTGATACAGAGGTGAATCTGACATCTCTTCAGTGTGAGCCACGTGCTGATATGGGAACAAGCAAGGGCAATTCTGTAAGTTTATGATTATAGATGTCTCACTGGCTAGATGGAGTGGGCTTGCCTTGTGATCATTAATGGTTGTCCCCTATAATTTTAAGAAAACACAATGAGTAGGGGGGAGAAAAAACAAAGGTAACCAATTAAACCTGATATTTCTGGAAATATTTTATTTGGCTGAGTAAAGTAAGGTCTGATCTGTGTCCCTATAGCCTGCTAAAATCCCTGGTGATTTTGTACTGCTAAATGCTGGTTCTTAAACCAAAGAATTATAAAACTTCTTTTAAGATTACCATTTCTATTGCTTTTGATCCTGAGCAATTTGAATACAGAATTATCTTCATCAATGTGATTTAAAGTTATTCTTTATGATATCATAGGAAAGACCAGTGTTCTATAATTGTTTCCATGACAAATTATTGCATAGGGTTCTTCCTTGAGCATTTTCCTATATTGACTCTATTCTACAAATTTTACTTTGAAGTATATTCTTAAAGATTGCCAGTTCCACCAGTAAAGTCAATAAATATAAGTAAATGGATGATTTGGGCTTCAGCATCCTTTACTCCAAAGAATATCTGTGGCTGGGCACAGTGACTCATGCCTATAGTCCTACTACTTTGGGAGGCTGAGATGGGAGAATTACTGGAGGCCAAGAGTTTGAGACCAGACTCAGCCTTGGCCACTTGTTTTCTCCTGGGCCCACCAGGTTCCTGTCAACCACAACTAAAAGTACTAACCTGAACTGATACTTTATATAAGCTCATTTTATCAAATATACCACAAGAGATCCCAAGAATACACAAAAATAAGGCTACTGTTAGAGAAATGAGAAATGAATATATAGTCAGACCGTAGTCCCTGTACTTTGCCCCAAACACATGTAATAGGATGGATCATATGAGGAAAAATCATTCTCAAATCATTTAACTTTATAAGCATAAACATTCAAACTGAATTTTTAAATTTTAAAACAAAATTATGTACATCATAGAGGCAATCTAGGTGGGATGGTTTTCAGAGATTCCCTTGCAACTATTTGAATTTCACTGATTTGAAAGAGAGAGAAGAGAAACACCACTTTAGGTGATAAGTTAATACCCTCATGATACAAACATTCTCTTGAGTATATTTAGGTACAATAAGTATTCTATCCAAAACTTGTGCATTGGAAGTTGGAAATTTTGGAATTTAATTACCTGAAGAACACTTTTCTATAGAGTTATCTTCAGGCCTTGGAAAGAAAAAAAGAAAACTCCTTCTATTTTCTGCACTAGTAAAAACTATTAAGGATATTTGGAACCTTTTCTTTCCCCCTAAATTTTATGTGAAAATTCTTGAATAGACTTTTATTATTAAGAAAGTCAAATCATTGTTCTCTTCACATAAAATAAATTAAATAAAGCAGGGTTTTTGATGGTCTTTTGAAAATATTTGGCAGTGACAGAGAAATGTCTCAAAGCTACATTTTATCTCTTACAACATCAGATGCAGTGTCGCTCTCATTAATACTGGACATAGCTGTTACCGACCAAAAACTGTGCCTTCTACTTACGGTTCTATCACCCAAGGGCTGGATAAACTCACACAGCTCAGTTTCTCACATTTGAGTTCTGCACCTAAGTTCTGTGTGTTCAATAAAATCCCTGATTATACTTTAGCTGCCTGTTTAATTTTCCAGTTCTTCCTAGAGAGGAAGAATACAGTGATGATAGTAACTTGATTGTCAAGATCCATAATTGCTACAATGTTTATTGTGAATTAGTACTTCAGGCCCCTAACTTCATACAGTCACATCCTGTGAGCCTCGTTCATACAAGAGTGTTTCAAGTGGTGCCATAAATATTTGTAGGTTTTATTGATTTTAATAACTCAAGAGAATCAAGGTAGCCTTTGTATTCAAAATAGTTTTAAGTCAAAATTCCTCAGTATGCCATTTTTAGCCTTATGGTATATTTAATAATAGCTAAAGAGCAGATTTGGGAAGACTTTGTAACCTCCAATTATGAAAATCCATTGTTCTGTTTTTCAAATGATATTTAATATTTAATACAATTTGAAAAAGATAATCTAGCTGGGCAGGTGCCTGTAGTCCCAGCAACTCAGGAGACTGAAGCAAGAGAATCACTTGAGTCCAACCTCTTGGACTCCTTGCCATGGCACTCTACCAAGGGCAATGAAGTGAGACTCTGTCTTAAAAAAAAGAAAGAAAGAAAGAAAAGAAAAGGATAATCTAGATAACTACCAGAACCTAGTATATTAATAAAAAGGAACATGAATGGAATTACATATTGAAAAGGAACTCCTTTTTAGACTTCTGGTCTTCTTTGATATTCATACTTTAATAAGAGTTATCCCTCACTTTGGGGCTACAATTTAGCCAAAATTAGAATTCAGTAAGTTTTCTTGGCTTCCTCAAGACCATGTAGGGGTATAAGCTATTATATTTACATTGATAACATAGCATATTTTTATTAGTAATAACATCAATGAAACAGTAATTTTATAAACACTTCCTATGTATCAGCTCCTACTCTTAACTCTCATAAATCATTTCATCACATTTTTAAAACAACTATATAAGGTGGATATTATATGACTGTGCAAATGGTGCAACTAAAGCCCAAGGGAATGAAGAAACTTGCAATACCACATAGTTAGTGGCAGCACACTATAAGGGAGTTGAGCTCTTTAAAGTTCATCCAGGCATCTTTCACCAATACTGACTCCTTAGACTTCTGGGTCTCAGGAGAGTGCATTGCCTGCAGCTTGTAGGAAGTAATGTGTCCTAAAAATGACTTATTGGTCATTTCTGACCTTTGCCTAAGCTTGTTCTTATCAGAAATTTCTTATTTTCTTTTGCCTTCTAATGAACACTATCTTCACATCAGAGGAATAAATCTGAAATGATGTGGCCTGAGGTGGCTTCCAGGCTATGTTTTCTAAACTACATTCCTGTGTCCTCCAGGGGTTCCATGGAATGGCTCAGTGGTTTCTGTGATTGTGATAAAGGGAAAGGGAAAGTCGGGGCATCAGGTTACTGTTTCCCAGTTACCATAAACAACTTCAAAAATGGAATACCTTCTTTATATTGCATTTGGGAGGGGAATAGTTTTTTTTTTTTAAGTTTCAAAAGAACTTCTTTGGTTGATCTCTATTTTTTTTATTTCAGGTTATTGTGAGGGTACACTAGGTTACAATATTTGTATTTGTTAGGTAGAATCCCTCTTGTCATTGTGTTCCACACCAAGAAAAGGTGCCATATACCCTTACATTGTACCCATTAAGTGGGAGACAAATCAATCCCTTCCCCTTTTCCCCTCTACCCACTCAATTGAATTAAGTTTTTCTCTTATGTGGGCATGTGTTAGAGTATCTGCTGGCTTCAAAATAGCATTTAATACATTGGACATTTGCTTTTCCATTCTTGTGATACTTTACTACGAAGAATGTATTTCAATGCCATCCAGGTTAATACCAAGATATAAAGTCTCCATCTTTTTATGGCAGTATAGTATTCCACAATACACATGCATCACAGTTTGTTAATCCATTCCTGGGTAGACAGGCATTTAGATAGTTTCTACTTCTTGCTGATTCTAAATTAAGTTGTGATAAACAATCTAGTGCAAATGTCCTTATGATAAAATGATTTTTATTTCTTTAGGGCAAATGCCTAGTATTGGGATTGCGGGATCAAATGGGAGATCTAATTTGAGTTCTTTAAAGAATTCTCCATACTCTTTCCAAAGAGACTATATTAGTTTGCAGATTTACCAAGAGTGTAAAAGCATTCCCCTCTCCACATGCACACTAGCATCTGCAACTTTGGAACTTTGTGAGGTAGGCTATTCTCACTGGGGTTAGGTGATAACTCAGGGTGGTTTTTATTTGCATTTCTTTGATGATTAGGGATGATGAGCATTTTTTTATGTTTGTTAGCCATTCATCTGTCTTCCTCAGAGAAGGTCCCGTTCGTGTCTCTTGCCAGTGATAGATGGGATTGTTTCCTCATTTCTGTTGATTAATTTGAGTTCTCTGTAGATTCTAGTTATCAATCCTTTGTCAGATTCGTATTATGAAAATATTGTTTCACATTCTGAAGATTGTCTACTTGCTTATAATGTCCTTAGCTGTGCAGAAAGTTTTTCAGTTCAAATAAGTCCCATTTGTTCATTTTTGTTGTTGTGATTGTCACTAAAATCTTCTTCATAAAATCTTTCCCCAGGCAGACATCTTCAAGAGTCTTTCTCACACTTTCTTCTAGGATTTTTATTATTTCATGTATTCGATTTAAGTTTTTTATCCATCTTGAGTTCATTTTTGTAAGTGATGAAAGGTACGGGTCCAGTTTCAGTCTTTTACATGTGATTATCTAGTTCTCCTAGCACCATTAATTGATGAGGGGTTCTTTTCCCCAGATGCTTTTTTCCCCCCATATTTTAAAGATCATTGATCTCTGTTTTTAATAGAGGAAACTGAGCCCTGTGGAGTTCAAACAATTGGCCCCAAATTTTACAGCTTATCCAAGGTCTTCTAAATCTGAGTCCAATCCATTTTTCCATCTCATATTGCTGGCCTAAGGGAATACAGTGAATGCGTATTGTATTTGGTCCATCAGACCCTGGGCTGTCACTCTGCAGGCCCATGTGGGGTCCCTGCTGAGTCGCCTAACCTCTATCTGTGTGAAACAGCAGGGGATCCTGGAGTTTTTTCTTAGGTTCAGCTTCCCCATCATGGGCCTGACATTTGTTCTTCCCTGCTCTCTTTAAAGGCCTCCTGGAGTGACACCACTGTGTCTATGTGTTTAAGGGCAAAAATAGCTTGGATATTTAATAATAATAATTGAACTAGGAAATACAACTAGGCAACCTGCTTCATTCAACAGATAATTTTTGGTACCTACCATATATGAAAGTTGTACTGAGCACTGAGGATACACTAGTAATTAGGCAAAAATTCCTGATAGCATTGATATTATAGACAACCCCTATAGGAGTAAATTGAGCAGGGAAGGGTGATAGGAAATACCTGACGTTTTACATGGGGTGATGAGGATACCAAGATGACAACATTTGGGTCAAGACCTGAGGGAGGTGAGAGAACAAGGCACACAGATATCTGGAGAGAAAGTAGTTCAAGTGGAGGAAGCAGTGAGTGCAGCAATATTGTATTTGTAGAGTTTGAGGAACAATCAACACAGAGTGATGTGATCTGTGTGAGGGAGGAAGAGAAGAATTGGAGATGATGGCAGAGAGGGAAAGCAATAAGGGTGGAACCGTGGCATTAGATCCCAGCTTTGTGAAGACTGGGTTTTGTCTGTTTCTGTATTAGGCAAGTATTCTTAGTATGTGACAGGGCTGATGGCATAGCATAGCTTATTTTATTTTATTTTGAGACATAACCAACAGGGTGAATTACTGATATTATGATAGTTGCTATAATTTCTAAGGTTTTATACATACATTGCTATTTGTGTTTTTTAAAGACTAAAGACTTTATATATGTACAAAAATAATAAAACTCTACTAGTTTTGTCAAACAATTCTTATTATGTTACTTATTTTAATAAATGACAATGAGAATTGCCTTATAAATTTGTTTGAATCTTCTATGTTTATTTGAAACTGTAAAATGCTCTGTCTTGTTATGACTTTTATTTCCAAAAAATTGAGCTATTTCTCAAAACTCTGGGTCCTTGTTCACTTTCCTTCTTGAACACTTTCATGGATCTTTGAAATTTTCAACAAATTAGAAAAGAATAGGTATTCACCACAGAGAATGAAGTTTTCAATGGGACAGGTTGGGTATAGTCCAGCACCAACATATTTCCTTTTTAAAAACATGTCCTTGATAGTCAAGAGTATACTTCTGTATCAGAAAAGCATCCTATCACTGGGTTTGAAATCATCTCTCTTTTTCAGAGTGACTTGAAAGGTTCAGTAAAGGAAGAATTACACAGTTTTTCTGCATTTAACCATGGACAATGTCACATAGGGTCAATGGGCCGTGGTAACCCTTACCTTGGGCAGCAATAAAAGAGAGTAAACATTAGAGACTCTGAGGAAAGAGGGAAGTAAGAGGCAGCTGGAAGAAGGAAGGAAGTGGCAAACAACAGTTGGATAAATCCTTTGTCCTGGCAATTGCAGCACTTAACCTATTCTTCTAAATTATCATAAAAGGTGTGTGTTGTTTACGAGATTTTATAGTTTGGAGAGAAGCATGCACCTGGAGTTTGAACTGTGCATTCTTTAACTTCATGGGAGCTAATACCAGTTCAGATTTTAATTAAAGGGAAATAATTCTGAGAAAAGAAATATTTACAAAGAAAGGAAAGTTATTGTTTATTCTAGTGATAGTTCCAAAAAGGTATTCATGTTGTTACATGACTGATAAGAATATATTTCTCTCCAGTAAGAAAACACATATTTTCAAATTAGGAGTGGTAGTTTTCAGGATTGCTATTATTAAGGGAGAACACATGTATGTATGTGAGAAAGAACTTGTTGAGTTTTAATCCTTTCTTGATTTTACATCCACAAATTATTTTATGATTGAAACCACAGATTAAAAGATCAACTAGTCCCAAATGACGATTCATTCTCTGAATGAGATCAGTTTCTATGTTTTGATTAGCCTGTTATGCTCAAGCCATTGTCTCAATTCTGTGGATTGAAAGTGTGCATCCTCCCCCAATTCATATGTTCAAATCTTAACCTCCAATATGATGACATTAGTAGGCAGGGCCTTTAAGTTGTAAACAGATCATGAATAAGATAAGTCTCCTTATGTGAAAATACATGTGCGAATTTGCTTTCTCTTTCTTTGCTCTCTGCTGTATGGTGATGCAACTAGAAGATGGCCGCCTGAAAACCAGGAAGTGAGCCCTCACCAGGAATTGAATTTGCTGGCACCTTGATTTTGGATGTCTCAGCCTCCAGATCTGTAAGAAGTAAATGTCTGTTGTGTAAACCACCCAATCTATGGTATTCTATTTTAGCAAAACAAACTGACTAAGACACCCATTTTAAGACAGTCTGACTGTGTCTCCAAGAAGGTAGCAGAACTGGATACTCATTTCAGATCTGATGAAGTCTGATCTCTAATCTAACTTTCTTTCTGGTTAACTCTGTGACCTAAGCTTGTCCAACTGATTGGCTCTGGACTCTGATAAATAAGCCTTGATAGGCTCTTAAAAAGTAAATAGTCTTCCAATGACTGCCAGATTTCACCCTCTTGGGTGAATGTCTAGAACTGTGAATATTTTAGGTGTGTTAAGTGTTTACTTAGCTCCTAACAGGAATAAGAATTCTTGTCTGAATGGTTACTATGTATGAGATGCTTTATATATGTGATTCCATTTAATAATGGACACTTAATCATCTCTCTTTTATGGAGAAGAAACTAAAGTTAAGATATGTTAGCAACTTGCACAAAATCACATGGCTATCAAATGAAAAGACCTGGTTTTATGGTCCAAAGTCCAAGCTTATTGTTACTGTGTAATACCACTCTGATACTTAGCAAATTAAGTAAGTTTTCCTTAAAATACTTGTTAAATTATCTAATTTATTACTAGTGCTGAACATGAGGACACATTTTGATTTAGTTTGTTTAAATACTGACAAAGATAAAAAGAGCCTCCAGAGTATATCTATTTTAATTTAAAATAGTACGTGGTATTGAACAAAATATTTTTCTCCTACATTTGTAACAATCAATAAAATAAAAGTGAAATTTTTGTTTAGTCTTGTTATAGATAGGGGCTCCTATAATAAACTAGGGTACTTCTACTTTTCTATTTTTCTTTCCTCAGTTCACCATAAAAGACGTCTTACGTTGTCTGGTCAGAAAGGTATGTACTATATTTCAAGACTAAAATGGAAAATTGATGAGACAGCTTTGTTTGAGATGTCAAATGGAATATTCTGTCCTTGAGCTTGGTTTTTAAGTAAAGACAGATGGTGTATCACTAAAGTTTCATGATACATTCTGTCCTTTCCCGTCTGTTTTCTTGAAGGTGCCTGTTCTTATACTTGGCTTTTTTACAGCTAAGTATAAAGGAAGACAATTATTTTCAAAAAAGAAGTAGTTTCTTTTCTTTAGCCCAACCTCCTGCCTCTGGGAACACAAGGGTCTAGGCCCCATTCACCAAAGATTCTAATTCAATAAGTCCATAATTTTAAAAATCTCTACTAGCAATTTGGTTAAGTGGCAAGAATGATTGTAAGAAAATCAGTTTCAGATTTCTCATACATGCCTTGGTAAAATCCTAAGTAAGTTTCTTTCAGTTCTTTAGTAATTCTTTATATTTTTCTTCTTCCTTTTATTGCCGAACTCTGTATTTTTACCTGTACAAGTCTCAGTACTGCCTTCCCTAGAGTTTAACACGGCAAGGATGAAGGGGATGAACGACAGGCAGCCTTTACCTCCTCACATTTCTCACCTCTCAGTCAGGATTTCAGAAACACTGGAATCCTGCAAAATTCCCTTTCTTCACATATAAAATTTATAGGGAGTATTTTTAAAGCTATTGTTAAGATTTTAATTCCAGAAACTTCATGAGAGGTAGAGAGAGGGAGGAAGGGAGAAGAGAGAGAGAGAGAGAGAGAGAGAGAGAGAACATTAGTTTCTTAGCACTGCCTAACAAATTACCACAATTTTGGTGGCTTAAAACAACAGAAATCTATTATCTCCTACTTCTTGAAGTTGTTAAGTTTGAAATTAAGGTGTTGACAGGGCCACAACATCTACAGGGTCTCTGGGAAGGAATTGATTCCTGCTTCTTTCTAGATTCTGGATGCCCATCATTTCTTGGTGTGTGACCACATCACTCTAATGTCAGCCTTCATCTTCACATTACAGTTGCTTCTCTGTGTGTTTAATCTTCCTCTGCATCACTCTTGTTAGAACACTTGTACTGTCATTTGGGCCCACATAATCCAGGATAGAGCCTTGTCTCAGGATCCTTAATTCAATTACATTTTCTGCCTTATAAGATACTCTTACCACACAGTACACATAATATTTCTAGGTTCTTGGATTTAGAAGGTGAATATATTTTTGAGAGGCTCTTTTCATCAGTTTACCATTGTGCATGAATGTGTATGTGAGAATTCTCAAAATAAAAAATGTCCTGATAACAGAGTTGGAATGACTATATTCCTCTTAAAATTTCTGTCAAAGTGTAATTAAGCATATTTCATAAAAGGGTAAAGGTTAAAACTTGGATTGATTTTAGTATGTAAATTATTATAGAAAGAGTAAAGTAAAATGTTTCTTTACACTTTAACTCAATCAACTGGATTTTGTCACCTGTATAGTATACATTTGTATAAATACATCATTCATTCACTAAAGACATCTACAGAACACAGTCTGCATGTTAGACATTGAGCTTGGACCTGGGAAACACAAATAAATAAGCTATACTCCCTCCTATTGCATATCCAGCAATCTAGACAACAAGATAGTTGCACTGTCATGACATTAAGCTTCCAAGTGTTATCACAGTTTTACAGCTAGATGTGGAGCTTTTTTAATTCATACAACCACTCTTTTAGGTTGATACTGTTAATTCAAATTTTAGAGAGAGGAGATTTAAAAGAAGATGCTTGCATAAGACTATACAAATACTGGGAGGTAGAGCTGGGCTTTAAGCCCCAGCAGTTGGACTTCAGAACTCAAGTTATTAAGCAATATGTATGTTACTTTGGTTAATAGCAAAATTTCTCTATCATGGAGTTCTTAAGAACTGACTTTCTCTTCTTCTAAATCAGCGGTTCTCAACCTGTGGATTGTGATCCGCAGGAACTGCATTAAAGGGTCGTGGCATTAGGAAGGTTGAGAACCACTGTTCTGAATGTTGCCTAGTTTTTTCTTCTACATCTACTAAACTTTGCTCTATGGTTTTGTTTTTCTTATGCTTGCTCCTCGGGTGTTAGCATTTGTGAAGCTTTTGTTGTGACTTGGATTATGTGTGTTTGCTTTCCTCCAGAAACAAAGGTAAACAAGAGTTTGGAGTCCCAGGATCCTATCAGAAACTCCATTTATTTTTCTGAAACTGTCTTTAACTCAGACATGAAGACTGCTCATAAAGGTGGTGAGAAATTGTCCTTTTGTAAGGTGGCCTACAGATTTATGAACAAGAGGGAGGGAAATTTCTACACATTTGGTAATAACACAAAGATTTCCATTCATCTTGTTTTACAAGTTTTTTCTGGAACATATAAGATTGTACTTTTTTTGACATTTGAGGAACTGACTTTTCGATTCTCCTTTCATAATATTGATTAATATGTTTGAATAAAAGCTAAATTTTCTTTACATATCTAAGCCAGAGAGATCTTTTCTTCTACAAGGTCTCATTAGAAGCAGAAAAGTTTCTTGTATCTCTTGCTATTCATCAAAGGGCCCATCATAGTAACAGATATTCACTAACATTCAATAAATTCAAGTTGAATTGCATTGATTGACCAGCTAATAGTTTTAGCAAGTATCAAATAACAAACAAACAAAAAAGATGGTGGATTTGTTATAAAAGAATTGACCAACATGCCTTCCAAATGGACCAATATATATTAAGTAGAATTCCTTTACTAATGTCATCAAGAGGTAGATTGTCATTGCAACCCTCTACCCATGGTTCGTGTGTGTGTGTGTGTGTGTGAGAGAGAGAGAGAGAGAGAGAGAGAGAGAGAGAGAGAAAGAGAGAAAAAGAGAGAGAGATAGTAGAAACTTTTAACTGTTCAAGGTGGTTTCATTCAAACTTGGGCCAAGTGTTCATTTTAACAGGTACACACTTTGTGGTAGATTTCACTGTCTCTACCACATTCCAGCCTCTAGTGCCGGCTTGCACATTGGAAGCATTAGTTGCGTGATGCTGTCATGGTACCTCTTTGTTTTCTCAGCTGGTTCTACTCAAAGTTTTCATATCCAGGGTACCAATATTTTATGAGTTTTCTAATTAAAATGTCAAGGAACTAATAGCTATGCAACATGGTTAGTCATCAGGGAAGAGAGGAGGTTGCTTTTACCTCATTAAAGACTTTAATTTATTTTAATTATAATTGGAATTAGTAAATAACTCAGTTACTACTCCCTTCCTCAAATTATGTTTTCAGATTGTTAGTCTCTATCTCTTTCTAAGAGCTTTCAACATCCTGTTTGATGAGGTCTAAAAGGGAAGGCAGCTGTTTGCTAGATTTCTAATTTCTTGCATTTGTGAAAATAACTCTCTTTGGATCTAGACACAGAAATGAAAATGTGATCTAGTGTCATTTATATATTTATACAATACACAATACAGTAACTCTTGCAGAAGTTATACCATCAAATTCTCAACAAATATTTTTCTAGGACAATACCTTCCTTGTTCAAGAATAAACTGTTTTGGATATGGGAATTCTTTTTTTTTTCCTTTTATTCAGTCTTATACACATAGATCATGAATACATTTATGTTTTTGTGGGGTACAATGTGTTGTGTTTTTTTATACAATTTGGAATGGTTAAATCAAACTAATTAATGTAACTTTCACCTCATTTTCTTAATTATTGTGTTAAGACATTTATGTTCCACTTGGTAGATTCGACTTGTACCCTTACAATATGCTCCACAGGTGTGGTCCCACCATTTACCCTCCCTCTATCAAACCTCGCCCCACTCCTCTCATCCCCCTATACTTCTCTCCTTCATCCTAGGCTATAGATGTGATCTATCTTTCCTAAGAAAATGTGAGTAATTATAAATTGGTTTCATAAAAGTATGGAATACATTGTATATTTTTTCTTCCATTCTTGAGATACTTTACTAAGAAGAATATGTTCTAGCTCCATCCATGTAAACATAAAAGAGGTAAAGTCTCCATCTTCTTCTAATGCTGCATAATATTCCATGGTGTACATATACCACAATTTATTAATCCATTCATGGGTTGATGAGCACTTGGGCTTCTTCCATGACTTGGTAATTATAAATTGAGCTGCAATGAACAATCTGGTGAAAATATCTTTGTTGCAAAGTGATTTTTGGTCTTTTGGATATATACCTAGTAGAGGAATTGCAGGATCAAATGGCAGGTCTACTTTTAGATCCCCAAGTGTTCTCTAAAGCTAATACGTTCCTTTTGGATATTGGAATTCTTTTTCTTTTTTTTTTAAATTAAGTCAAATACACATAGATCATGAATACATTTATGAATATGTGATGTACAATGTGTTGATGTTTTTTATACAATCTGACATGGTTACATCAAACCAATCAGCATAGCTTTCACCTCCTTTACTTGATTATTCTGTTAAGGCGTTTATGTTCTACACTGGACAGATTTGACTTATACCCTTGCAATATGCTCCATAGGTGTGGTCTTGCCTTTTATCCTCCCTCTATCAAACATCCCCTCTCCCCTCCCTTTCCACTCCATTTCTCTCCTTCATCCTGGGCTATAGTTGTTTTCTATCTTTCATAACAAAGTGTGAGTAAATATAAGTAGGTTTCATAGAAGTACTGAGTACATTGAATACTTTTTCCTCCATTCTTGAGATACTTTACTCAGGAGAATATGTTTCATGTCCCTCCATGTAAACATAAAAGAAGTAAAGGCTCTATCTTTTTTTAAGGCTACATAATATTCCATGGTATGTATATAGCACAATTTATTAATCCATTCACGAATCGATGAGCACATGGGCTTCTTCCATGACTTGGCTATTATGAATTGAGCTGCAATGAATAATCTGGTGCAAATATCCTTTTTGCAAAGTGATTGTTGGTCTTTGGGATGTACTCCTAGTAGAAGAATTGCAGGACCCAACAGCAGGTATAATACTTAGATCCTTGAGTGTTCTCCAAACTTCTTTCCAAAAGGAATATATTAGTTTGCACTCCCACCAGCAGTGGAGAAATGTTCCCTTTTCTCCACATCCACGCCAACATCTGTAGTTTTGGGATTTTGTTATGTAGGCTATTCTTACTGGAGTTAGATGGCATCTCAAAGTGGTTTTGATTTGCATTTCTCTGATGATTAAAGATGACAAGCATTTTTTCATGTGTCTGTATATCATGTGCCTGTCTTCTTCAGAGAAGCTTCTGTTCAGGTCTCTTGCCCACAGTAAAATGGGATCACTTGTCCTTTTCTTATTAATAAGTTTGACTTCTCTGTGGATTCTGGTTATCAAACCTTTGTCAGAAACGTAACCTGCAAATATCCTCTCTCATTCTGAGGTGGCCAACTTGCTTTACTTACTGTGTTCTTGGCAATGCAGAAGCTTTTTAGTTTAATCAGATCCCAATAATGTATTTTTGGTATTGCTTCAATTGCCCTGGGGGTTCTCCTCATAAAGTTTTCTCCCAGGCCAATTTCTTCAAGTGTTTCCCCTGCACTCTTTCCAAGAATCTTTATGATTTCATGTCTTAGGTTTAAGTCTTTTATCCAGTGAGGGTCAATTTTTGTTAGAGGTGAAAGGTGTGGCTCCAATTTCAGTCTTCAAGTAATGTTGGATATTGGAATTCTTACTTTGGAAAATCTTGTTTTTAATGTCCATGAGGAAACCTCCCCACTAATCTCATGAAGAATTGTATTGGATAAAATTCTAGTCTCCTTCAGAAATGAAAATTTTCCTCCTTTTCTTATTTCCACCATCCTTTCTATTTTTATTCTTGTCTCTTCTCACTCTTCATCCTCTCTCTGAATCTCTCTCTCTCTCTCTGTCTCTCTCTCTCAAGCCCTGTGTTTAGAAGGTCCATGGCTCTTTTGATTTCTATGTCAGCAATTTGGGACTAAGTTGTATTTAGGGTAGGAGGTAGAGTTCCTGCCTAATTCCTCATATAAACCTTGGATTTGTCCTTTAGTAGTTAAAAATGCATGTGATAGGAGGGGTGAAAAATTAGGCATCCCAAACCTCCAGTCTGCATGAGATAGTACCCTTGGAAAAGGCTACCTGAAGAATGATTTGAGAGCTGTGTATTAATCTGCCTTCAAGGTAAAGGTTTATAAGCAAAAGTCAATCAATTAATAAATCAAAACAAAGATGCCTGTGAGTATATCATCCACACACTTATTCCCAGATAAGCACTTTTTAATAGAATGAAGCTTCATATACTTGTGGAGAGAATTCCCTTTGATTATTTTAATGTAAAACATAGTCTTTTACTGAGCAAGATTTATGTCAACTTCCATTTTTGGCTACCCCTGTGGTAAACCAAGATTAGCAAGTTGTTAGTATACTTCTAAGACTCCCATGTCTTCCTTATTTTTTAGTCTTATTTTCTCTGTGCATTTCTTTATTTCTTTTTAACTTTGAAATGTAAATAGGAAAATTTATTTTCCCAGAGTGGTTAGACTGAAACCTTAGGCTATTTCAGTATTTTTTCCTGACCATATGTTTCTACATTAATTAAGCTATCAGTTGCCAATTATTTCACCTACCTTACCTATCTTCCTCTGACATTTTCTTAGTCTTTCCAAAAGGAAAAAGTTGACTTGAAGCTATTCATCAAAATAGATCAATAGGTTTTCAGTTGGTTTCTTCGTAAGTTTGATAGAAAGCCTCTCAATTTATGGTTACATTTCATTGCACACAATCAAATATCCATGAACAAATTTGAACAAGAAACCAATGATAATTTGAGGATAGTAACTGTGGTTTGTGGTCATCCAATGGTTGGGATTGAAAATAAGTGGTGGTAAAGTTTTAGCTTGGGTTTGTTTGTCAAGTGGAAATTGACACAATTATTCTGTCTTAGTACAAGATCTTTCACCCATGTTACCTCTCTGTAATGTGGTTGTAATTTATCTTCTGGGAATTGGTTGAGACATTTGATATTTTTTTCTCTATTTCAGAATGTGTTTTCAGTCCAGGGCAACATGCAACCGTGTCCTGTCATACAATAACAATAACAATCAGAAGTATGTATTTTAGTACAAAGAAGAAAATATAGAACCCCTCTAGTAGTATTGTTCAAAATATTTGTTTTCCCTCCCTGAAAGAATTATACTTTAGAGCTCTTCCCTGAGAGAGGATTACTTTTCTGTTCTCTTGAATTCACAACTGGCCACAGAATGTGATATAGACAATGAAATTGTCTATTGCTATGAGAGACTTCTGACTGTAAGTTTTATGAACTAGCTCATATTTGACGATCTCTTCTCTCTCTGAAATAGCCCAGATAAAGGCTATCCTTAACCAGTGTAAGCAAAAAATAATCTGTTATTTCAAGCCACTGAAATCCTTTGAGTTGTTTGTTACTGTAGAAAAGTGTAGACTAAACTGATTAATAAAATCATTTTGACTTAGCATTTACTTCTCTGGAAATTTATTCTCCACATTAACTTGATGCAGGGTCTAAATATGCAGAAATAGAGATGCTTGTTGTATTATAAAAATAACAAAAGATTAAGAACCAAAATATTAATATCATACCCATACAGTGGGAAACTATGTATCTGATAAAAATTATAATGGCATATATAGGGTGGCCATAAAGTCCATGTGCAATTTAAAGGAGTGTGCAAATTAAAATTGCACACAAATTTTATGGCCACCATGTATTATGTATTTATCAAATACATATACCTGATACTTTACATATGATTATACATAATAATATATATGTATATAAAAATGTACATATACATACAGTAAATTAAAATGTAGATCAGGTCAGAAGAATCCCTGAGAAGGCAAAACCAGGTAATCTTCTAAATGATCTTAATCTTGCTTGATTAACAAACACAAGCAAAACTTAATTTGAGCTATTTCTGCTAAATACCCACATTAAAGAAAAGCAGAATTTGAGCTCAACCAGTCAGAAACAACCAACGAATTTATAATTATGTAACTGGGGACTTTCCAATGTGATAGACCACGTAAGGCAACTCTCTATCTGTAATCCATCAAATTTTTCTTTGCTTTACTTCTGTGTTCATTTTATAAAAGACTCCTTCCTGTGGTCCACATGTAGTGCTCTAAAACCACTTCCGCTTTAGAGTTGTCTTATTCATGAATTGCTGTTTGCTCAAATAAACTCTTTAAAATTTTATTGTACTTTGACTTATCTTTTTAACACTGTATGTGTATAAAGGTGCAAAGATGCCCAAAATATGTTGCTAAATAAAAAATAAGGCTATAAAACAACATATATAGCATGATTCCATTTTAACAAAATAATATCTTCACCAAAAAGAACGTATGCCAAGCACCAAAAAATGTTTCTAGGAGTATAATCAAGTTATAATAAACATCAAAGAAAGACAAAGAGGGAAAAGTCATAAAATAGTGCTAGGAAGGTTGCAGGATATGTGCAGAAGAGACACCACGTGCCCTCAGTGTCACATTTTTGAAAATATGGAGAAGGTACAGGTCTAAAACTGTGAGTTATCACTGCTTTTTCCTCCTCTCCTCTTCACTGCCTTTATGAATCCAAGTCACAGATGCAATCTGGATACAATGCATCTTTCAACACAAACATAAAGATCAATACATTGAATGTTGTTGCTAAAGTCAGTGCCAGGGGAATTTATGATTTAAGTCAGAGTAAAGCAAAGTGAATACTCCTCAAAGGCCTTAAAGTCCTTTAAGCAGCAAACTTTCTGTCTTGTATACTCTTTATTGTTTACTTGCTTACTATTTATTCTTTATGGATTTGTTATCTTCTCAGGTTTTAAAGTTACAATCATAAAAGTTGCCTAATAAAATACTTACCGATCTGATATTTTCTAAAGCCATATCGCCCACTTTATACCTCCCCAAGTTTTCCCAGACACATCATTCTGAATTCTATGGCTTAATTTCTGATCACATATCCTGTGCACATGAGACAACATAGTTGATTAAATATCGTGCTTGCTACCCTGGCTGCGGCCTAGCCTGGGCCTTGCCCTCAGATTCCTCCTTCCTGTGCTCTCTTCCATATTACAGGAAAGCTGGCCCCAGCAAACTGCAATTCCCAGGCCCCCATGACAGCTGGCTTCTGAGTAGGGCTGGCCAACAGGAAGCACCCGCAGAGTATTTGAAGGCAAGCAAAGGAAAAAGCCAAAACACTTCTTTCCGTCCCATTTTGCTGCATGGCATTGCACTGTGTATCTCTACGACACCAGCTACTACTGATCAGGGCCACTGGTTTCCAGATTCTATTGAGTCACTCTGGCTCTGGGATTCAAATAACATCATTTTCTCACTTTGAACTTCTCCCCAAGGGCGTGGTGGCTTCCTTCTGGTGCTCATCTTTAGGTAGCCTCAGTCTTCTATTACCGTGTAAATAATCCCTTGCACTAAGTACCCTTAACTGTGAGTAATTAAAGTGGTTTCTGTTTTCCTGTTTAGAATCTGATGTAAAAAAATGACCACAAAAGTTTACTTAACAATTGTTTAGTATAAAATATGATGGGCTGTTACAGTGAGGGGAAAGTGAAATTGGATTTATAGTGAGTTTTTGTTTTAATGTCCAAGACTTTGCACTAAAAATTAATTTTTGAGGGAAAACCTATTAACTTTTTTTCTTAAAACAAAACTTTCTCAAGAATTCAAAACTCCCCCCCCCCACAAGCAGTCATGGGGAGGATGGGGAAAAATTATGCTCACATTATTCTAAACAAGTGGAACAGCTCTTCCTTGCTTCCTTTAAAGGTGCCATTGCTGCTTGGACATGATTTTTTACATTCCAGTGGTATGAGACGCAAAGGTGTTCAGCAGAAGGCAACTTAGGCAAGACCTCCGGCTCTCTTTGTGTGTGGTCCTCGCAAGTTGGTGAGGTTCCTTTCTGAAATGAAGCCTTAGATTCTGACTAATCACCATACTGGCCCTCGGTTCTTTCTTTCTCCAGTCGAAAAAATTTTAGTTCCAGGCTATATTATCCCATTTCTGTCATTAGTCTCACCCATAAGGGGCTTCATTTCCATGTTTGTTTGAGCAGTACTTGAACTTCAAGTTGTAATTATTATGTTCACTCAAAGAGAAGAGGTGACCCAGAAGGCTTGAAAATAATAACAGTCATTGGAGCACCATTGAGAAGATTCATGCTCATCTCAGGATGCAGCGCAGACTTTCTCCTGTCTAACTCAGGTGTTCTTCTGGGTGAGATACAACCCAGGACTATCAAGTTCAGTCATGATGAGTCTTTTCTCTATGCTGCTTTACAGAAGAAAATGGGCCATTCTGCTCCTACGGAGGGTATATCTTCCACTGTCTCCTTAATACTTTTCAAACTATACTAAAGCAATTCATTTAACCAAAACATTTGTACCCCTATGATATTCTGAAATTTAAAAAATCATATATTCTGCTAAGCCACACTGCCAGCTTCACGTTCTTCATTTCTTTTTCACTTTAACCTTCCTATTCTGGTTTCCTGAACTTTAACAATGCAGTGTCCCAAGTTTCTCCCTGGGTCCTCTTCACTGATAATCACTCTGTGCTTTCTTTCCCAGGCAGTCCCTCTGCTGACAACTCTCTGATATTGGCAAAATGTCTATTCAGGACCTTTCTCCATTTTTTGATTGTGTTTTCTGTGTTTTGTTAATAAGTATGGGAGTTATTTTTATATTCTGGATATCAATTCCTTACTAGATAAACGATTTGTAAACATGTTTTCCCATTTCATGAGTTGCCTTTTGAAGCTTTTGCCAGTGTTCTTTGATGCATAGAGAGCATCACCTTGCGTACTTTCTTTGAGTCCTACTTTTATCTTCCCCTTCTGAAACTCTGAAGGTACGACTCAAACTTCTTTCGTGTTGTTCCACCAATCTCTGAAGCTCTGTTCTTGTTGTTTATCTGTTATTATTTGTCATTTAGATTGAGTAAAATCTATTGATTTCTTCAAGTTCACGCACTGTATGCTCTGTCATTTCCATTCTATCGAGACCATCTGGCAAACTTTTAATTTTAATTATTGTATTTTTAGTTCTATAATTTCTTCTTGGTTCTTTCTTCTAACTTGTATTTCTTTCTTTATATTATGTATTTTCCAAGAGAATTTGTAATTGAATGTTGAAGGATTTTTCTAACAGTTGCTTTAAAATTCTCGTCAAATAATCCCAACATCTAATTCATCTCAGTACTGATGTCAGTTGATTATCTTTTCTCAAACACATATTGGCTTTCCTGGTATTGGATTTGACAAATGGTTTTCAACAGTATACTGAATATTTTTGTTATCACATTAGCAAACTCTTAACCCGATTTTAAGTTTTGGGAAAATAGTCAACTTGTGTAGGTATAGTGTGGAGGTTCTGGCTTATTTTTGCGTGCTTTAGTTCCAATAACATTTTATTTTTAATTAATCCATTCGTAGGTTGATGGGCACTTGGGCTTCTTCCACGACTTAGCAATTATGAATTGGGCTGCAATAAACATTCTGGTGCAGATAGCTTTGTTATAATGTGGTTTTTGGTCTTCTGGGTATATACCTAGTAAAGG
>CAUYRH010072245.1:0-36701 GCA_963574655.1 Perodicticus potto
GCCGCCATCTTCCGCTTCCAACCACAAAAACAGTCTCTTTACCTGTACAATTAAATTGGTCCACAACACTATAATAGCAAATTGAAGCCTAAATTCCTTTGGATATTTTTTGGCATTTGTGGCAGCCTAGATAATTCCTTATGCCATAGTATATATACACCAGCAATTAGCAAGAAACATTAGACCATTCTCATCATTAAAAAATACCTTGGTCAGAACAGGTGTCTGTCTTTATGAATAGACTTCTGGTTTCCTAAACAATTCCCAAAGATTAGCCATAGAACGGAGGTATTTAAATCAGAGTCTCTGACTTATCTTATTTTTAAAAAATTGTTATTCAAATTTGATGAATAAGTCTAAACTCTGTCATCAAAAATCCTGGCAGTTAAGATAGATAACAATCATAATTCATGAGTGGTGTATACACTTTTATATAAAAACCATTTCAGGTTAATACTGATTTTAGAAATTGATGTTTTCCTGTACTATGATGTACTCAAATCAGCTTCCATAATAATCCCCCACTTTTGCATAGTTGTGGGGAAGGACATGCAGTCACTGTTTATTCATCTGTTGCAATTCTCTTGGAAGACATTAATGACTTTCAAAAGCTTTAAAATGTGCTTACTTTTCATCCAGTGAATT
This sequence comes from Perodicticus potto, assembly GCA_963574655.1. NCBI lineage: Eukaryota > Metazoa > Chordata > Mammalia > Primates > Lorisidae > Perodicticus > Perodicticus potto. The sequence goes on from CAUYRH010072245.1 coordinate 646, forward strand.
CACTTCTATAAACTTGTAGAGAAATAATTGGGGATTCTATGCACATAGGTATATGCAGGGATGGTTTATAATAGCAACAAATAACTAAAAATACAAATAAAACAAACAATTTAACCTATATCCCTAATAGGAGGAGATTAGATCAATATATTGTATTACTGCTAACCTATATTACTTTGTAACCACTAAAATTTATGATACGGATCTATATTTATAGACACAGACAAATGTTCATTTTACGCAGATAAATGAAATAAGCAGATTACCCAACTGTGAGCCTAGTTGTTGACAAACAGTTAACACACATTGAGTGTTGTGTGTGCCAGGCATTTTCTAAGATCTCACTTGCATTACAAGATGTAACCCACACCAAGAAGTAGACACTACTATTATTTCCACTCAGTAGAGGGAGATGAAGTTACTACTTGAGTAATCCTGCTAGTAAGTAGGAAAGGCAGGATTCAAAGCCAGGCAGGTGGCTTTCTAGTCCCTGTTTCTAACTATGGTGTAAAAGTATTTTGTTTTTATACCATACCAATTTTTATAGCTTCTATGCATATACACATGCATTTATCTATTTTTGCAGAAAGATATGATTATTTCTGGGTTGCAGACTTGTTTCACATGTTTTTCTGTCTGTGCACCTGAAAATAAAACATTATTAAAAAATAAACACGCACTACATGTGTAAGAAAATTTGAAAAAAATAATACCAGAAACTTCTAATGAAAAGGAATAATTTTGTGACAGCTTCTAATGTTTCCAAAAATGTTAGAGGAGGTATATGTAAGCACATACAAGCACATTTAATCGGTAAAGTAGTAAGAGTGTTTAGGTTATGGGCGAATTCTTTCAATATCTTATATTGGTATCTAGATTGTTAGTTAACATGCACATACTTTTGCTTTTCCAAAAAATTTCAAGTTCTTTGGCATCTACCAGAAGGCTTAGATATATTTTGTACCCAGTGAGTGATAGATAAGATTTTGTTTCGTAAGCTACTTAATTATTTACTAATGGAAATTGAATGAATAAGATCTCCAGAAGAGTGAGAATTAGCACTTAAGTTGAGCAGTCTCCTTGATTCACTTGATAGAACTGCAGCTCTCTTGGGTCCCTTCCTTGTGGCTTTAGATTTTCTTCTCCAAGAGGGATAAAGTAAGAAAGACATGACTGGGTGCTAAATGGAGTGGCCCAGCATTCATGGGGAAATTCTGGGTGAGAGAGTTTGGGCCATATTGAGAAAAGAAACATTTGTTTTAGTAACTATTTTTCAAATAGGTTTTTGAACACATGGACATGACTTTTGACATTTTATTGTATCAATACCAATGTGAATCATTCAGCTACTTACTCCTTATGAAATTTTCTTCAGTTTCATCTGTAATGCTCAGTAAAGCACCTCCTTGCATATGGCATGAAGCATGTGCCTCACTCCAAGAAAGAGACGAAAGTAGGTTGAATTGGTAGCAAATGTGTGAATCGAAACTCTTCTCCCAGACAGCATCACAACTTACTTCTGTAGAAGCTGGAAACAAAGTCTTATTTTATTTATATAGCAACATATTTCTGAGACGAAGTTAAATGGAATTATTCCAACTTGCAATCTCTAGACCTTCAGTGCCTTATCTATTTTTGACTAGGTCTTTATGAAGAAATCTGCATTATTAATCCATTATTAATATATAGCTGTACTCTTTCAGGATTCAATTATTATTTTTTCTTATTTCAGGTTATCGTGGGGGGATAATTTGACCAAAATTTGTTGGGTGAAGGACACAACACAACCTCTTGTAGTTCTGTCCCACACCCAAAAGCTGTGCCATACACCCCTACCTTGTGCCCTTTTAGCAGGAGCACACCAATTAAACTCGTCATAAGAAAATTCAAGAAAGTATCAGTAAAGAAGCTCTGATTTTTTCCAAGATAATAATAGAAACCAGTTTTATAAGAAGGAAATAGAAGTCAAGAAAAATAACATCTGAGTTCTTTAAAAAGCAGCCATTTAGAACTTTAAATTGAAAGCTGTGTTAATTTAAATATTTATTCGAGATAGAAAGAAGTGTCATTTCAAAAAGTATTTCTCACCAGATACCAAAATGTTGGATTGAAAAAAAGGGATAAAGGAGAAAGATGAGTCAATAGTGAACAAATTTTTCTTATTAACATTGAGTACAGGAATACTGACAGTTAGTTTAAGAAAATTCTCCAAAAGGAATAGAAGCAAACTCCACTTGTAAGACATTAGCCCAGTGGTTCTCAACCTTCCTAATGCCTCAACTCTTTAATACAGTTCCTGTGGCTCATGACTCACAGGTCGAGAACAGCTGCATTAGCCAAAGAATGCATACAATGCTTAAAGTAAATTTAATGAAGTATGAAATGTGGATCTGAAATTTGAAGTTTATGGAAATAACAGAAAATTAAGAACTAGTTTGAAAGCTTTTGCTAAAATTTTCAATCCAACCATATAATAATCACTAGAAATTAAACTCAGCCAAAGAATTTCAGGATGTAGAAGATGTGAACCCTACTACTTGTATAACATAAGTGAACCTGATGGACAGGCAACCAGCTAAAATTTAGAACAGTCTCTCCCAGAGCATGATTGTCAAAGTAAGACAACTTCAAGAGATACCCTAAGAAAATCTGGAATAAAATGCAGATATAGAGTCCTCTGGGAAATTCACAATGCATATTGACCTATTAAATGCTCTGAGAAGTTCTGCTGTAAAGATACACACTTAATACACTTCAAACTTATTTGACAATGAAATCTTTTTTCATACATTTTCTTTTTCCAATAATACTTCGTTAGACGGCTCCCTTGGGAAATGAGTACAGTTTGTTTGCTTGTCTGGTCGCAACATCGTTTATCCAGAAGTTAGTTAACCAGAAGTTACAAAATCACATAAAAACCTAAAGCTGTTTATAGAGTTTCTTGACTGATACATGTATATACATAAAAAGGACCCAAGATTGAAGGCAGGCAGGAGACAAGGCTATCAGGAAAAGAAGAGAAAGGAAGGAGAAAGAGAGAGGAGATTTTCAGTACTTATTTTGCCCTGGGGGCCGAAATTTCCCCCATTGAATGAAATCCTTAGAGACAGTCTTCAGTGAAGATGCCAGGCCTTCCCTGAGATGCACAGGACACTGGGTGTCATCAGACTCCAGCTCATACTGTGTGACAGCAGAGATCATGAAGGGGAAGCAGGGGTGTGTTTGCAGGTTCAAGGGCACACAGTACTTTCTCTGCTTCACTGGGTGGGCTGCATGTCACTCCACCAATCTCATTTGAAGGTTGTAACTGAACAATGGAATGAAAACGGCTATAGGAGCCACTGCCCGGGCCCACTTCAGGTCTGAAAGACTTATTTCCCCAGCTGCCATCAGATGCTCCTCGGTATTAAGCCTCCCAGGACTGGCTTGGCTGAAGAGTCCCTTTGCTCAGTGTCACTCTGCCTTCCCAAGGGCAGCTGGTTGACCACAACTGGCCAGTGCATCAATACAGGCACCCACCAAACCCTGACCAGGGGCAGCTCTGAAGGGCTAGTCCATGTTGAGAACTCCTTATAGGATTGCATATAGGAACTCCTTGCATCCAGCTCCCTCCGTGCAATCCCACTCTCTTCCCTTCCCTTCCCTTCTACATGAACTGACCCTGAGAAGACTCAAGAACCCTCATGCCTGCTCACCTCTGGCTCCGAGACTGCTCCCTGGGAACCAGCCTGCCATAGGCTCTGCTCTTGGCCTTGTGTGTTTGTGTATTTATATGTATATGTATATGTGTGTGTGTATATGGATACATATATATAAACTCTCACTTGAATATAATATCTCTTTCCAAACATTAAAGGTCGCTATCTAGGGTATGGTTAATTATTTTTGAAAAATTCTAATCTAAGGGCTAGAATCCTATTATAATTTTTTTTGCATCTTTGGTTATATTTATATTGTCTTTTCTGTCACTTAATAAGAGCTCCTTGAGAGAAACACTTTTGTCATATATATTTTTGAATCTCCTATTATTTGATGAGAGATTACCAAAATCTTTCGCAAGATGTTATGAAACAAGTAATTTTTCCTCTCCCAACATCACCTCTCTTTTAATGAACTGAGGTGCGTTCACGTCAACACTGATTTTACTCTGGTTAGTGAGTGACCCCTGCCCTTCCTCCTCTGTTACTGTGGCTTGCTTTTCTTCCTAAGTACACAGTTTTGCCCACGTCCCAGGTGTCCTATTTCTTTGCTTCTTTTAAAAATTATTAATGGTTCTATTATCAGAGCAGCTATTGAACTCCAAGCTGCAGAGTAACTATTTTTCCTCTCTCTTTGGTCTTTCATGTGATCAGCATATCATAGTTGAATATCTGCTCTCTGAAGGGCTGTGCTGAAAAATCTCATGTCAGAGGGACACTAGGCCACATCAGTTTTTCTTGCTCGACACTCTCTCAGTGCCCTACAGGATCCTTGGTAGCCCCATCACAAGTGAAATGAAATGATGTATTATGTGATTGCTTGTTGGTCGTCTGTTGCTGCTGATAGTGTGAAAATAGCCGGGGAGTAGGTACCATGTTCCATTTTGTTCAAGCTACTATTCCCCAAGCTTGCTCATCAGCATTTGATGGGTACTTGGCAGAGGTGGCTGTGCTGTCAAAGAACGCTGAGAGGTGATGGCCACAAAAGAAAGAGGAAAGCTAGTAGGTGTGGGCTACAGAAGCCCCAGGAAGTCATTCTGATCATTTCATTATCAACAACCTCCAATAGCTACTTGAAAAATTACTGGTTTTCTATAGTGAGCTTGCTCTCCCTGCAGCCACAAGACCCAGTGCATGCCTGCCCTGCTGTTCAAGCCTCTCCCCACTTCAGAGACAAAGTCCTTGCCACCAGACTGACTTCTTATTTTCCCCCATCACCCACGCTATCCACCTCCATGGAGCTGTGCTGTCCTCTCCATCTTCCTCCTATGGAGCAACTATCTTTCCACTATTAAAGGCCACTCTGTCTATGATCTGGACCCCACTTCTTTCTGTCTTCCGAGAGGCCATCTACACTCTACCAGTTGCCTTCACATTCCTGCATCATCGACCTCTCTTTCCTGAGGCACAACCCCTTCTCTCTCACAAAATCTCCAATCATCCTGATACCATTTACAGATGCGATCAAAGATGGCATCTCTGACCCTTACAAATAAGAAACAAAAAACTTCCCTTCTCCAGCCTCGCCCAACCCTTGTCACTGCCTTCTCTCTACCCTCACTAGTCACTACTTGGAAATACAAACTCTCTCCAATTCCTCATCATCCGTTTACTCTTTAAAAAACAGTTTATCGAGATATAATTCACATACCATTTAATTCATTCTTTTAAAGTATATAATTCAATGTTTTTTAGCATATTTAAAGCATTGTGCTACCATCACCACAATCCATTTTAGAATATTTTCATCATACCAAAAAGAAATCCAGGATCTGTCAGCAGTCACTTCCCATTTCCCCCTTAAGCCCTCCCACCCCCAAGCTCAAGGCATTATACAACAGGTAGTTCTTGGTGACTAGGTTCTTTCACTTAGCATAATGCTGCCTATGGTCATTTACATTGTAGCACGTACCATAGCACGTACCAGTGCTTCATTTCTTAATATGACACACTTTGTGCAATCATCAGTTCACAGATATTTGGATTGTTTTTACTTTTTGGCTATTATGAGTAATGCTACTATTAACATTTGTGTGCGTGTTTTTGCCTGGGTTTTTATTCTCATTTCTCCTGGGAATCCACCTAGGAGTGGAATTGCGGGGTAAGGAAATAACTCCATGTTTAAGCTTTTGAGGAGCTGGCGGTTTTCAGTATCAATTTATAATCCTACTGGTAATGGCTGAGAGTTCCAGTTTGTCTACATCAGTGGTTCTCAACCTTCCTAATGCCGCGGTCCTTTAATATGGTTCCTATGGGTCACCACCCACAGGTTGAGAACTGCTGGTCTACATCCTTTCGAGCACTTGCTATTTTCTGTTTTTTGATTGTAGGCATCACAGTGGGTGTAAAGTGGTAACTCATTGTGGCTTTTGTTTGAATATCCCCAATGGATAATAATGTTGAGCATCTTTTCAAGTGCCTGTTGGCCATTTGTCAATCTTTGGAGAAGTGGCTATTCAGATACTTTACTCATTTACAAATAAGGTTGTCTTGTGATTATTGAGTTGTAGGAGTTCTTTGTGTATTCCAGATATAAGTCCATATAAAATATATGACTTGCAAATATTTCCTCTCATTCTATAGGCTGTCTTTTCATTTTTTTGATAGTGCCCTTTGAAGCATAAAATTTTTAGTTTTGATGTAGTCCAATTTGCCTCTATTTCCTTTTGTTGCTTGAGTTTTGGTGTTAAATCTAAGAATCCACTGCCATATCCAAGATCATGAAACTTTACCCCTAAGTATTCTTCTAAGAGTTTCAAAATTTCAGCTGTTCCATTTAAATTTTTAATCCATTTTGAGTTAATATTTTTTATAAGGATAGAGTTAGGGGCCCAAATTCATTCCTTTAACTGTGGATAACCAGCTTTCCCTTTATCATTATTTTGAAAAGACTATTCTTTTTCCATTGAATTGTTGCAGCATCCTCTTCAGAAAAGCAGTTCACCATAAATGTGGACTCTCAATCCTGGCACATTTTGCCACATTGTCTTGATTATTGTATTTACCCATCATGACTTTTGCATATTTGCACGTCTAGCCCAGGTCCTCTTCAGGCAACTCTGCTGAGGTGGGTTGGGGTCCAGTTCAAGGAGGAAAAACTCTGAAAATATTTTCCCCCACTCTGATTCAGTACTCAGTACTTTTCCAATCCTAGCTCTTCCCCTTCACCTTATACTTGGCCCCAGAGTCCACAAAACTGATAAGCCTTTAGTTCAGGGTTCCCTCAACAGTGAGGCAGACTCTACATCTGTGTTGATCCACCCAACCCTCAGCAGGCATGCTGTTTCCTGCGGGAAAACGGAACTGAGGGAGTTGGTCAATGCTTATTTTAGACTCTTGCTTATATCATCACAGAGAGTGATTAAAGCCTTAAGTCTTTCATTTTTGGCCTGTTGCTTTAATCAGTAACTCTAACACCTGACAGCTCAGCTCTCTCCAGCCCAGCTGAGCTCCTCACAACCAGGCCCTGTGCAGTCTACCTCTAACTTAGATCATCAGTATACACTTTCCTCCAATCGCCTTTGCTTCCACCTAACCCAGTTCCCCTCTCTTCCGGTCCGTATTCTGGTTCTAGCCTCACCTCTGGTCTCCAGGATTTCCCTACTGCTACCTCCAAGTCATTTGCTATAAAGGAACCAGAGTGATCCTTTGAGGAATTTTAAGTCATCATCACGCCCCTGCTTAAAACGTATTTCTGGCTTTCTTTTGCACTTAGAATTAGGTAAATCCTTACCTTTATGACACCCTATTTATCTAGCCTCTGCATGAGTCGGCCTCCATGTACTTTTTCAGAGTGTCTTGTTTCTTTCTTGGTCATTGTACTCTTGCCACAGTGCCTTTCTTAGAAAGCAATAACCTCTTTTCCTTGTCAAAACCCACTCATTTGGCTGGTTGACATACTGCAGGGTGGGGTGGGAGAGCCATCAACCTGGCCAGGTGGTTGTATTTTATCACTCAAACTGTCTACAACTGTTAGAGCATGTGTGTGGTGAATCAAAAGACCGACCTTTCGTTAGTTTTATTATTCTTTTTAGTTCTATTCAATATAGGACTTTTATTGCCTGCATCCAATGCTGACTACTCCCTCTCCAGCCCCTCGTCACATGGCCACACCTCTGCATGGGTATCTCACTCCCCTCTACTTTCCATCTTTATGTTGTCTGCTCATATCTCAGGCTAGATGTGAAAAGGCTTAACTGCTAATGAGAAGGACACAGCCAAGTGGGAGTGTGCATTGTAATTACCTAAAAGTCTTGTTAAAACACACATTATTGGGATGAACTTCTAGAATTTCTCAGGTAGGAGTCTTGAATGTGATTGATAAACTGCAGTTCTAGGAAAGCTGTAGAAAATTCTGACATTGCTGAAATGGGAATCACACCCTAACAACCATTGAAATACAGGTTGGAGAAGGTTGGGCAGGAGGCTTCAGAGCACAGGTGGAGAGATTTGCTCTAGGTAGGAGAATAAAAGTCATCCTCTTGTACAGGATGGAGGTAAAAAGATGGGTGAAGACCCAAGTAGGCTTAAAGGTCAGGGGCAGGAAGTGGTTGCCAAAACTCTCCCCAGCCTGGATTCTTTTGTCATTGTGAGACAGAAATTGAGGTCATTGGATGTGAATGAAGAAGGCGAATGGAAGGCAGGGTTAGAAGTTAGAGGAAAATAGAGAGGTTGGAATGGTCATTGTGGGGCATGAGAAATGACATGACAGATACACAGCTTTGCTGATCCATGTTGAGGACTTAGATGAGGTTGGCAATCCTACCTGTATTGGTACCAATCTGCTCTATTATGTCATTCAGGTAATTGACCGAGATTATATCAACTGAACAAGGTTCTAGCACAGTGGTTCTCAACCTTCCTAATGCTGTGATGTATTTTTATTGTTACAAAGGGGTCACGACCCACAGGTTAAGAACTGCTGTTCTAGGGCAATCAGATCATTTTAGAAGTTGGTAAACCCCACCCCCACCCCCTCAAAATCTGAAACTAACCAAGTATGACTCTCCTTTTTTGGTAAGGCACACAAATCAAGAAAGACCTAGCATGAAGTGCCTCTAAACAAATGCAGAGAGATTCCTGTGTATCAGCTTTATTTCTGAAGATGATTTATTATGTGCTTCTCTGCTAGTGTGTTTGTGTATGTATGCATTAGTACTAAATTTAATTCTTGTTAATTTATGATGAACCTTTCTTTCAAAAAGGCAGCATCATTTTACATTGAGATATTTAAAAACTTTCATGTAGGAAAGATGAGATACAGAAGCACGAACCCTGACTTTACTGTGCTTACTTCTCTCTGCCCTACCCACTTGCTGACCCTGTGGAAAGAGCTATCAGCTTGCTCAGATTTCAGTCTCTGACATGTCATTTTGAGTTATACTGGCCACCAGGAACCAAAAGTAATAAGAAAGGAAGAAAACTGGAACTGTAATTTAGCACTGCACAAATAAACATGCTCTCTGCTGGTTGTGGTAAAGGTCAGGAGAGCTGGAATCTGGCAGGCTGTCAAGTGAAGGAAGAAGCTTCTGAGCTGTAGGAAGCTAAACAAATAGATAGTCTTGGGAATGAAGAACCCCGAGCACCACTGAACCCAGACTTCCACCAGTAGAACTATAATTGGCTACCAGTGACAGAGGATGGTGACAAGGCTCTTCTCAGAACCTTAAGGAGAATGCTGAGGTTTGAAAAAAGTTCCTAGTATTAGAACCACCTGAAATATGTGTTAATGTTATCAGTACTGGTTCATTTATTTGGTTTTCATAATGACATCTATTGGAGATGGAAATGGAAAGAGAAAAGGTGATGCAAATAACATGACATCTGGTTCAGAAATCCAAGGAGTGTAGGGATCCCATGCATATTCACCGGCACACATATGTTCAGATTCGGGTAGGGAAGGCTGGTGATCTGACAGGTATGCAATAAAATGCTTTCATGCTGCTTGGTGAATAGCCAACCAATAGCTGAGCTCCTCTGTTGCCACCTGCTGCCTCAACCTTCCCTGAACCTCCTCATCTCCTGACATTCTAGCAGCTAAGGGTTCAATACCAACAGTGGGCCACTAGAACTCCCAAGCCCCACACTAAGGTCTCCACTTTGGTATTAAATATCTTAATATCACCCCATGTGTGTAGATGTGTGTTGCATAGAATTACCTGCATGCTGTGATTGTTTTATGAGAAATTATCTTCATTAGGATCACCTACGACACTAATGAAAAATGCAGATGCTCCGATTCCACATACTGCACCCACTGTCCCTCTGGGAGAAGCATCAGGATAGGCATATCCATCTATCTTCCAGGTGATTCTATAGCAGCATATCAGATACAGTCTGCATTTTCTGGCATACAGCAAACCTGTCTGTCCTGTCTTCCATGTAGATATCAAGATTTTTGAGGTAAGGATCCTAAATCCTAAAACTCTTGATACTCACCACCATGCCTAGCTTAGTCCTTGTTCACTGGCATTAAAGAGGAGGGATCATTTATTCAGAAGTGTATGCTGACAAGACAAATTGGGTTTGATGATGATGGTGGTGGCAATGGCAGACCCTTGTGAGCGATTATTGTGTGCCAGGTACTATGGAAATTAGATACCTCACCTAACTGAATCTGCACAATATCCATATTCCATGGCTGAGGAAATTGAGACCCAAAACGATGAAGGCAGTTTCCTAAAATCTCATTGCTGGGAGGAGGCAGGTCCAGTCTTGACCTGTCTGATTTCAAAACCTATTCTCTTTCTTGTTTACTAAGCCACACTCATCCTTAGATTAGAAAACAATCCTACAAATAATTTATAAATCAGATTTTTTGGTGTTAATCTCTTCCATATGCTTCTGTTTCAAATTTGTTGCATTTTATTATGTACATGGAGGAGAGGCAGTCACAGAAGGCGAAGAGATTGCACGCAAAAGCTATACTCTCTAATTTGCAGAAACCAAGATGAAGAAAACGGAATATAGGAAGTAGAAAGTATATATAAATATTTTTCAATGCTAGGAAACCATTGGAAACTTTTTCGTTAAATATAAATAAAATAAGATGAAATAATAAAGCACTAATTGAAAAAAAATTAGAACGTTGCAGCTGTCACTAGACCTCAGAAATGAAGAAAAGAAGAGAAAAAAATTTTGAGGTTATAGCTAGAAAGTGAGTAGTAGGAAAAAGAGTAAAGATGAAAAGCCTGTTGAGAAATAATGAGGGCAACTGTGACTTTAGAAAGACCATCAATGGGCCAGCTGATGCCTAGACTTGACCATGGGCAAGGCAAGCAGCCTGGAAGTGTAGAAATTAAGGAAGCTCATAAGAGGCAGTAGATTGAGAGGATAACTGGGCTTTATATGCAATCAGGGTTATGTTTTTTTTTTTTTAAGTATCCTGCAGGGAAGCTGGGATTAATGAGATCACAGAGTATTATAATTTAATTCCGGTTAAAGCATCCTTGTGCACTGAGCTTAATGAAGAATGGGTAATTAACATCTTTTGAATGTAAAGAAAAAAAGAATATACACCAGAATTGTCTTTTCAAAGCAAAAACAAACCCAAAATCAAAATCTGGATTAATAGCATCAGAGTGCTTATTCAGACTTCAATAGATCAATCCCAGTGCTTTTCTTTAAATACAGATAAGTTCCTAATCATCTTTGATTCATTCATGACATACGGAGAAGACTATATTTATTCTTACTGGGATCTGGGCAAAAGCCCCACTTTTCATCTCTTTCATATCGGCTTGTCGTGGCACACCACAGTAAGTCGTCATCACGGCCTTCTCGGGTACATTCATGATGCCACTGATGGTTGTACTGGAAGGGAAACACACATGGCATCCCATGCGCATTTCCTTTGATTGTATACAAATCTAGGAGAAAGAAATTCACAAGATCTGTGAAGTATAATGTCAGCCTTGTCTTGGAAATTGCCATATATTTAATGCATTTTGGGTCAACAGAAATTAGTCCAGCCCCTGGAATTGTGGGAGAGGGGCAGATATCTGAACATCTGACCCTTTCACCCCAGGACTTAGCATCTTAACTGGAGGTGACCCTGATCCCTCTCCCCATTGAAAGCTGCAGCTGAGTCATGAAGAGCTTTCTGCTAAGCTTTCTGCCCCCGTAGGGGCAGGTAATTCACCATCCCAGAGTGAGCCCTCAGGTCTTCACTGCCTGGTGTCCATGGAAGTGTCAGACTGAGTGCGGGGCTCGGAGGAAGTGCCCACACACAGTTTGCTTATACATCTATCTACTTCTTTGCTTACAATGCTGAGCTGTTCCCTAACATTCACGTCGATGGGTGGATGAAAAGGAAAATTTAATAGAGGTTACTTCAGAATATCTCCCAGTTCCTAAATGTATCAGCCTTTGGCATCTCAAACTCAATAGTTTCATAGGCATTTCTTAATTCAGTAAATATTTATTGGGTGTTTAACATAGCCAGCACTGGGTATACAATGAACAAACCAGCAAAAGTTCCTTCATGTGGGACTTCTAGTGAGGAAAGACAGAGAAGGCAAATATATAAACACAGAATTTCAGGTAGTGCTAAGTGCACATAAAGAAAAAATAAAAGAGGACAATAAGATAGAGTGACTGTGTGTGAGTCTCTGACGGGGCAGAGGGCACAGCTTTGAATGGGATGGGCCGCGTAACGTGTCTCTGAATCACTGGGTTAAAGAAAGGTGCAAGTCTTGGGAAAGGCCTTGTTCTGGTGGAAGGAACAATGATCACAAAGGACTCAGAGGATTCAGGGACATGCTGGAGAGTCTGCCCATCAATGGCTGTCTCTCCCCCGTGTATGGACCTTGGCCTCTACTCCAGGGTGGTGGGAAGTCAATGGCAGGTTTTAAATAGGAGAGTGACATGATCAGATTTCCATTTTTAAAGAAACCTTAGGGGTGCAATGGGGACCAACAGCCTATGAGGTGAAGAAGACAGCTGGCCGTGAGGCTTCCACAGTGGCCTGGAGAGAGATGACCCTGTGGAGGTGATCTGCTGGTTGCTGTCTCAGCGTATCACAAGTCTCAGTCATTCCTGGCCTTAGCAGAAAGCTCTTCATGACTCAGCTGCGGCTTTCAATGGGGAGAGGGATCAGGGTCACCTCCAGTTAAGACGCTAAGTCCTGGGGCAAAAGGGTCAGATGTTGAGATATCCGCCCCTCTCCCGTAATTCCAGGGGCTGGACTAAGCAAGCTCACAACATGTTGTAGACCTTGGCAGCTAAGGCTGTTTAGCAACAAGAGTTATTTCAGGACACATCTTTCTGTTTCAATACCCTGCCTTCTGCTCAGAAGCACATGTTGCCTGGAGTCTACCCTGCATGCACTTTGAGTGTGGGTATATGGCTAAAAAGTTAACATAAAGCAAAATACCAAGTTCTTCCTTAGAACTGTAGATTACTCTGGGAGCTGGTTTGCAGCACTTGCTTTCTTACTAAGAACTCAAAATGTCCTGCTCTTGGCTCTCTTTTTACTCACTCCTTCTAGCTACAGGAGAAAGTCCTGCCTTGAGCCTTAGGAGTTCCTTGCTCCTGAGGACAAAATGCTCTTATTAAGACACAGAGCAGAACCTCCATAGTTGACTATCTCGTATCAGCTACCTTCTTCAGTTGACCTAATTTCCATAGACCGGATATGCACACTTACAAGTCAGTACAGTAGACCTAGATCCCTATGATGACCACCTCTGTGTGTTGACCAGTTTGGTAGAATCCCTTGGGTGGTCAACTTACAAAGTTTCTATTGTAATTCTGCACAGCACGGCAGGTGGGAGGCACAGCTGTGCTGCTGGCCATTGTAAACCGGATGCCTAGCACTGTGCCTGATGAACAGTGCCCGACAAACGTGTGATGGACAAATGGATGGAAGGATGGATGGATAGTTGGATGGACAGACCCCGAGGGACGGGTCTGAGGTTTCAGAATTTAACTATGTGACTTTCTTTATTTTATTTTTTTTCTTTAAAAATGTTAAAAAATAGAAGAACTTTGAAAAACTAAAATCCCCCAACTACCATGCTTGCTACCAAAGAACCCCTGATGATAGTTTGTCACCTCTCTTCAAGTGCCTTGTGACACAACCATCACATGGATGCCAACTAGGCACTGGGGGGTGTTTCAGAGGCCCTGCAGACACACCTCTGTGGTGTGTGTGGTGGGGGGGAGCTGAATTCCTACACAACTAGAAACGGTGGCAGGGAAAGTTGTCACTTTTGTCCTGACAAAAGTCTACACTTTAATGATCTTTTCCTTACACCTTCCTTTCCTCTTTCCCTCCTGCCCATTTGTTCTTTTTCCTCTTTTCCATTAATTCCCAAAGTTAAATATTTCTTCTCCCAATACCTTTAGATTCTGAGCAGTTCTCCTCCTTTAGCAGAATTTGGCATGTCCACTTTAAAACTCCAGTAACTCTTTATCATAAGCAAGGAAGCAACTAAAACGTGTTTATAGGAAGTCCGGGTGTTGCAGGCTCTGTGTACTTCTTTCACATAATGCTTTGCAAATCTTTACTTATGGGTAAACTTTTAAAATATACCCTTCTGTGAGTACTTTGATTTAAATTATTTTTACCTTTGTGCAGATATTCACAAATGTCTCCACCACCTGACAGGTAGGAAATCCACTTATGGATATGTGTCCAGGAGGCCACCACCGTGTTGTTGTGCTTCACCTGGACCCCATACCGGAGCGGGCCCGTGATCATCTTCCCATGACAATGCCATCCCAAGGAGACGTAGGTGGAATCACATTCATATAAGCTTAATGGTTGCTCCGTATTTGATAAATTCAGGCCCAGGCAACCGCTGCCTCCTATGTTGTAGAGGTGGTGGTTTGAGACCCATCTCCACAACATGTGCTGGTCTGGTTGTTCGCAGCTCTGCAGGGTCAGTCCAGATTTACCAGCTTGAATGCATTTCTTGAGACTCTCACTTTGGATAATAAATATTCCTTTACCTGAAACAGAAAAAATAAGACACGAGGCAAGACATTTTCATACATAATTAACTAGTGTTGGGAGGATCCGGGTGTGTATGTCTAAGTGGTGACATGTCACAGGTTCCGGTCATTTCCAATAGATCGGGAATTGATGGGGAGGGTCCACCTAAAGAGCTTGATTCACACAAAACAGAAGAGTTTGGGGGAAAGCATGAAAGAACTTCCTGGAGCGAAGGGAGACCTCTGATTAAGATCTCATTGGCCACACGGGAACAAAGGCCACCTGCTACTCCTCTGGGGTCTGGCCTCACAGAGAAGGCACTGTCCACAACTGGATGGAGAGCTAGGATGGACAGTAACACATTTTGTGCTATTAGACAAATATTGTGCTGTAACACAATAACGCGTTTGATGCCGTGCCTCTGAGCTCTCCCCCACCTGGAGTGGGAAGAGATTTGGGGGAGTTTCCGGTTGAAAAGCTGGCGGGACCCAGCCAGGGAATACACCTTCGCCACCTGCCTGCCACCTGACTTTACCTCGAGTTCCTGGCCTGGAAGGCACTGATTAGACACAAGAGGAAATTGTTTTCATGGGGATTTCGAAGATGGAAACGTCATTTCTTCGGTCTAAGCCCAGAGTGTACTTAGTAAGCACTTCCCTAGGTGCTTGATGCCGATTAAACACGCTGCCAGCTGCTGCTTAGGCCTATGGTTCCTGAGGTTGGGTCAGGATGTCTGCTCAGGGCCAGGGGCTCTTTTGTTTGAGGTGAAGACAGCTGGCTGTGAGGCTTCCACAGTGGAAGCTCGACTCTCTCACATGGTTTACTTCCTGTCTATTCTGCAGACCTCTGAAGAGACATTCACAGGTTCCATTAACTTGGCCAGGATTTGGGGCCGGTTGTGTCACGTGGCTGGGGCAGAACAGGGACAGGCAGAGAACTGGAATCATGCAGGATGAGCCTCTATGTGCATTGTGTGAGGGAACAGTGCTTCATTTTGGTAAAGGGTCTTTTTATTCCTCCAAAGTTAATCAGGCCAAGGAGAATTGATTTACAGTAACCATGATCAATTAGACAATATTTAAAAATACTGTTACTGTATTAATGGAAGGTACACTTCATTTATAATTGGTATTCTTTCTTGCAGCCACATATTTGAGGTGTTGACTTGGTTGTCAGAGAATTGCTTTGATCACCATCCATCAAAGCAAAAGAGAAGGGGTTAGGGTGGGGAAAATGAATCGTTTTAGGGAGATTTCATTTAGATCAGGACATTTGTTTTCCTAATGAAGGCCATGTCTGGATGGTTATTAGTAATACTCATTCAAAATCAAATTCACCTCTTGCCGATGCAATATGGACTCTGATAATTAACCTTCTCTCCAACTCTCCTTTTCACCTTTTCATGCCTGGGTAGAATGTTAACCTTAATTTCTGTTGTAACCTACTAATTACTTTGTAGCTAGCCCAGAGTTCCATCAATTTTTTTATTGAAGGATAATTATTTTACTATAACAGGACTGTAGTTCATCTTCTACCTATACATATGTTCCAACCTATCCATCTCTACAACTTACTGACTGGGGCCTCAGTTTTACACCTAAGATTGGTGTGTAGATCCCCTGGATAGTGATTGAGAGCCCTGGAATCAGGCAGACTGTGTGACTGTAGGCAGACTGTTTGATCTCTGAGAGCCTTATCTTTCCTTTTTGATCTGGGAAGATGTATGATACTGAATTCATGGGGATGTTAAGGATATTATATTAAACAACCCATGCAAAACACACCAGGCACTACCATGCAACTGGGAAGACCTCAGTAAATGTGAGTGGTTATCATTGTTATTCCTCTGACTTCCTGGTCTGTGGTCTACAGATCCAGCTGTAGATCTGGTTGAATGCCAATCTGAGCATCCCTCAAAGACTTCTCCCATGTTTAGCACAGAAGCTTAGCTTTACTTTACTTTCCGCAGGAAACAGTGGGTGCAGATTTTTTAAAATCAAGCCTGAGACACTTACCATGCAGTCACCTTACATAAAAAAAGTACTGTTCAAACAACCAGATAACAAAATCCTTCTCGCATTTGTTCAAATACATGTGCAATTATGAATTAGAGTCTTCACCTGTTGCTCTTCTACATTGCCTACTTGTAAAGGCTATACTGAAGGATTTTTTTTTTCATAAGAAAGAAAAAAATACATCATGTTGACAAGCAGCGTGTGGATAGGGGAATGAGTGAATAAGTGAACATGGAAATGATGCATCTCAAATTTAGGGTGAATAAGTAATGTTTTTCTAACTTATTAAGTGTTAAGAGGGAAAGTGTGGCAGAATTCTGTAGTCACACCAGTGATTATAAGAATACCTTTCCAAAGCAGAAGATATTAGATACAGCTAATGCTGCTTAATTTGGGGGATGCAATTACATTTCTATTTTGGCTACCTTTAGGATGTAGCTTTGGAAGGTTCTCCAGAATGTGCCATAGAAAAGTAGCTTTGGCTCATCAAGCACAATAAACATGATATCCCTAAATATATTAAGCTAAAAAATGACCCAAGCCCATTTTTGCATTAAGTTATAATAGAATAAGATCCCAGCACTGTTAATCTCCATAAATTTACTGAAGAGAAAACAATTGTTTTCAAATAGACTCTGAGGAGACTTAATGTAGGTATCAATATTCTTATTGTTATTATATGCACATAATGTCTCTAACGAAACTATAATGTGAAAATAAGCCACCAATCTTTAGTGTGTATAGTTGTTGGATTTCAAAAGAGATGAAAATCAAATGTAGGAGGAATCAAGATTGATTATATATGTCAAGGACATCAGTTCTGCTTGAACACTGATTAAGTGATTAATGAAGTACTGCCAGAATTACTAAATCTCTTTGCAGAAAAATGTTATTATACCTCCTTTCATAATTATAAGTTTAGGAGGAGAAAAAGGACTGATTTACTAGAACTAACTTAAGCTAATTTCCATTCTTAAAAAAAAAACATGGAAGAGGGTGTTTCTGCTCTTTACTTCTGAGTTCCTTTTCGGAGGAGATCATTTCAGACCCACTCAGACCTCGTGAGATAAAACATACTTTTCTAAAGCGTGGGAGGACAGTGTCTCCTTGACTGACTATTGGACTCAAGTTTAGGGTATTTCTTCCATGACTGCATATGCAGCGTTCATTCCTTCATTCATTCAACAAGCATTCATTGGGAACCAGCTCTGTGGTGGGCATCGTATAAAGTATTAAAGATAGAGGAATTATTTGCCTAAATGCCTGTCCTTTGAAACTATATCTATTTGTTCTGGAATCATGGCAATTTGCCCAGCTAATGAAACAAAGGGAGTTCTATCAGTTCCAAAAAAAGGAAAATATAATTGCATTTAAATAAGCCCTTAAAAACACAATATAACCCACAAGAAAAAGAAAACAGAACAAATTTATGACACTTGACCGGATCCTGAACTGCTGTTGCATGTGAAGTGGACAGAACTCCGCAGGGTCGTCAGACTTTCTGGGTGGGGAGTGTGTGTGCACACATGTGCTTGCCATTTCCTGGGAAGGACAAAGCAGGACAGCACTGGGAGGAATATGGGTGTGGTAGAGGAGACTAACTTTACTCATAAACATAGGGCTGCGAAGCTCAGAGTCGAATGGGACTGTAAAGATGACGTAATTAATTTCTGTTTCCAAATCCATTTTGTCTTAGGATAGAAGGTTTATACCCACACAGTCAGCAAGGACCACATTCAGCCTAGGTGTGGCTTTATTTGCATACATTCATTTATAACCTAGAGAGAAGAAAATGAACTACTACAGATTGTTGCTAAACATTTTCAAATTAGAGACTTGAAATTTCAAGCAACAAACATTTCCTGAATACCCAGTAAGGCTGAAGTTGGAAATTGTGCAGAGAGAAAGATGTATAGCCACAGTGCTTGTCTTCAAGGAACTTGTGTTCTTGCTGTGAATCACTGAAATGTGAAGAGATGTGATAATCATCAATGCCAAAATATATTTGACATACGAGATGCAACAGAGTGGAAGTTAGGGGTGGTAGGGGTCACTTTGGCCAAGAAGACCAGAGAAATCAACCAACATTGGCCTTCCTCTGCCACCTGACATTTTCCTTGAAGAAACATTTATCAGGAACCTACTATTTGTAGCAATGGGGATATATTGGATGCCAGTCCTCATCAAAGAGAGTCTGGGATCATGGAGGAGGGGTGTACGGAGCAGAGACTATCACTCAAACTCAAAGATGATGTAAATGATCATCTGTGAATAGGCTGTGAACAGCCTAGATATACACGTTTTAATGACAGTAGAATATGAAGTCGGAAAGAGGTGGTTTGGGGTTATTTTATAGAGAACTTGAATTTTATCCAAAAAATTCCATATTATTCTTCGGATAAAAGGGATCTTTAGGAACTAGAGAAGACATGACAAAACTGTGGTATAAAAGATGAATTGGGCAGGCGAATAGCTCAACAAAATCATTTACCAGATGCCCACTGTGCACTCAGCAACGTTTTAGGTGCTGAGACAAACGAAGACAAATAACAAAGCTCCTGCCCTGGAAGAGTTCTGATTTCGGTGGGATGGGACAGGATGGGACTGAATGAAGACCAGCCTGGAGACCCTGCTGTGATCCAGGGGTGGAGACTAAAGGCGTCAGTTCAGTGATGACACGAAGGGAAAGAGGAAATGGTCAGAACTAGACTCTAGTTGATAGAAATCTCAAAGGGTGGGCAAATGACAGGATTAGGTGACCCATGGAATGTGAGGAATCAGGAAAAGGTAGTTGCAATGCCTGGTTCTCTGGCTTCAGTTGTCCAAATGGCTGTCAGATGCCTACTAATCCAGCTTTGCCAGGAGTTGGGAGTCTTAAGCCTGGAAGCACACATAGGAAGTTCCTCTTGACCACCCTCCACCTGGCTTTCAGCACCCCTTCTGGTCACTGCTACCTATCTTCTGGTGCTCCCTTTTGCTTTAGACAGCTGTTTTCTTAGAACTGGCTGAGTAAAGGTTTGAAGTGTTACACAAATAAGGTAAGGCTTGAGCTGTACAACCTTGCCGAAGTTTCTGCATTTTTAACAAAAAATACTTGAAACAAATAATAAAACAATTCCTAAGGAAATACTATTTGTACAGTGGCACTTTAAGGAAGCAAAGGACTTTCGGGTATTCAATAAATTGCACCATGACTATGTCACCTGATCCAGCTACACACATAAAGTTGGCCTCTGTTAAGGGAACTGGAAGGAAAAGTTCAAGTGCATGGTTCACATCAAGTGCAATGTTTAAGACAAGCTATTAGGAAGCCACAACTTGCAAACTGCAATCCACTTTCAATCTCACACTCCAGTCCCCTGGGATTGAAATCTCTTCCACAACATCCACCCACACAGCAAGAGTTGGGCTCACGTGCTTCCTGCCCTGCAGCATCTCTTGAATCTGTCCATTTTCTTGCTGCCCTGACAGTATTTCAGTTTAAGCTGGTCCACAGTCCAGAAGGAAGAGAGAAGGGAGGGCATCTCTGCTCTGTAACCAGTCTGAAAGTGAGCAGCTTCTCTCCTGAGATGTAGCGACCTTTTGCAGCTCCCCAAATTTGGGTTTATCTATGTCTAGCTTGTCTGGCAAACAATGAATTCAGAGCTGATTGCATTCCTGAGATTACTCTGTTGCAGGCAGGGATATTGTAAGCTGCTGAATCAAGCCCTGTTCATGGCTGAGTGATGCGGAAAATCTGGATTCTGAATATAACTTTCCGAACCAATAAGTGAGGAATTTCCCATGCTTGCAGCAAGCAGCTTGTGTGTAGTTCTTGAAAGAACAGATCCACAGAGCAAAATGAAAAATATGCCAGCCCTTTCTACTCCTCTCTGCATGAAAATGTGCATTTTACCTCAAATTGTCTGAGCTGTAGTGTGCCTCAATGATCTGAAACCTTCTGGTACCTGTGAATTGCCTTCTATTAATCAACCAAAAAGTTACCTAAGTATATTTTTAAAAATCTCAGCCTGTCTCACAACGGCTTTCTCTTTCCCTGCTCTGGCATTGTCCTTGACTGAGCCTTCTTTATTCCCCTGCAGCTTCTGAACCTGGATAATTGCCACCTCCACAGGCCCGTGGGACCCCTCTTGCTAAATCTTTTTATATGTTCTCTTCCCCTTTCTCTCTAATCTCCCCAAATCGCTGCTCCAAGTTCCAAAGGCACACAATACTCTTTCTCACGTGTGGGAAAAATGAAACCCAACTTCATCAACTCCACCGGCTGCAGTTTTGTGCAGCTTCAAATTGCCATCACCAATCCCTGAGCCCAGAGGAACAATAACCTTTCCTGACTGTCCTTGCCACCCCTGCCCCCTGTCCCCTCCTTGCTACCCCACTTCATTTCAGCAAGCTGACTATTGCAGAAAATTGTGTATCTTCCCAAGGTTCTCTGCTATATTTCTGGGTTTTACCAGCAAAATTTTTAAACTGAGTTGAGAGTGTTTCTTCCTTTTAGCTTTTAGTCTGTTCCCCCAACATTTTGCTTTTATTTAACTGGTAAGTACCTCACAGACATTGCTGGTGTAAAAGACATTACTCACAGTGGCTGTTATTATCTTATAGACTGTGTGGAAAATATAACACCTCAGTCACCAGGGAGCCTCGTCACAAAGGGCAAGTTATGGCATGACATGATAAGACAGAACATTGCTAAACTTCCCTTACGGATGCCTGTGTATTAAGGCCTTGGGGGAAATGACTCACAGACTGGGTCCCCCAAACAAACAAAAACAGAACACAACTCTACCCTCAACCAAAACAACTCTGGCAATGATGTGACATTACTGAACGCAAAAGTGTTGACGTTGAACTAGCCATCTTAACTGCTTTGAGAATATGCCCTTCTAAAAAAGAACTACATCTACTAAAGTGCAAGGTAGAAATTTTTAAAAAACCAAAAGTAAGTTTTAATGGCAGACATATTGTTGTCCCTATAGTAGCTTTCTAGGCTACAACAAAATACCACAAACGGAGTGGCTTAAATGATAGAAATTTATTTTCTCACAGTTCTGGAGGCTGGAAGTGTGAGATCAAACATGGCAGGGCTGGTTGCTTCTGAGGCCGTGAGGGACGGTGGGTGCCAGGCCTCTCTCTTTGGCTTCTAGATGGCCGTCTTCTCCCTGTGTCTCTTCACATATTCTTGCAATGCATATTTCTATGTGAAAATTTCCCTTCTTATGAGCACACCAGTCATAATAGGGCAGTGCTACCCTAATCATCTCCTTTTAATTTGTTTAATTCTGTAAAGATCCTCATCTCCAAAGGTCTCATCTGGAGATGTTGGGGATTAGGCCTTCGGCATAGGAATTTGCAGGGGTTTGTGGGGGACACAATTTGACCTACAATAACAATCCCCATCCTTCTTACTTAGGCTGGCTATGCAATTTGTAGGGTCTAGGTATAAAGAAAAGGTGTGGCTCTGGCTAGAGACAGGTAAGTCAAATCAATCCCCCTTCCCATGGGCTCCCAAAGGACTGCAAACTCTAGGCCATAACACGCAGAGAGCACACCTGGTCCCCGGATTGGGGACAGGTGATATAGGGTCCCAATCAGTCCTCACAGAAGGTGCAGTGGTGCTGCCAGCCCAGTGGGGTCAGCAGCTCCCTTGCCATGTCCTGAGACACCCCAGGCTTCCAGTCCCCCAACCCCAGTTGTCTGTGAGGCAAAATATAACAGTTATTGTGGGGCAGGTGTGAGGTGGGGGCACCTGAGAACTAGCTCTGCGAGGTGAGGAAGGGACAGGTGGAACTGAATTTGAACTGAAGCTCCAAGCCCTGCCTGGTGCTCCACTGTCCCATCATGTACAACCCCCAAATTCACAGATTAAAACTTTTAAGAATATCAAGACTCCAAACTGCAAAGCATTAAGCCCTAAGTGGAAGGCCCTTCTGAGCTTGGGGCCCTGTGCAACTGCGCTGGTTACATGACCATGAACTTGGGGCCCTGTGCAACTGCGTTGGTTACGTGCCCATGAACTTGGGACCCTGTGCAACTGCGCTGGTTACGTGCCCATGAGCTTGGGGCCCTGTGCAACTGCACTTGTTACGTGACCACGAGCTTGGGGTCCTATGCAACTGCACTTGTTACGTGCCCACGAGCTTGGGGTCCTGTGCAATTGTGCTGGTTACGTGCCCATGAGCTTGGGGTCCTGTGCAACTGTGCTGGTTATATGCCCATGAGCTTGGGGTCCTGTGCAACTGCACTGGTTATGTGCCCATGAGCTTGGGGCCCTGTGAAACTGCACTTGTTACGTGCCCACGAGCTTGGGGTCCTGTGCAATTGTGCTGGTCACATGCCCATGAGCTTGGGGCCCTGTGCAACTGCGTCAGCTACATGCCCACGAAGCCCTCCCTGTTTGTGAACAACGTTGACACTGTGGAAAAGAAACCTCAGCACATGACAGAGCCCTTCTCTTAGGGCAGAACTGCTTGAAGCTAGAAAAGTCCCTGCCTTGGTTTCCCTGTCTGAACAATGAATGGGTTTAATACCTGTACTGGCCTCATAAGATTACCTGATAAGATTTACCTCAGTCATGATGATTACTTTATAAATGTTAATAAAGATAAAAACAGATCTTAACTTTGAACATGCATGGTGCCAAAGAGCAGCAAAATAAGACAATATTTATAGTTAATATAATTACTTTAAATTTCCTGTTTATATTTTCATAAGTGAAAAGAAAAGTTCTCAAGAGCAGAATGCCAAAAGCCAGAAATAGTATGACTTTTTTATTAGCAGATTTCTTTGGAGCTACAGTAGTCTGGAAAGTATCACAAATTAAAAGTCATGTGGTCATACATGAAACCAGAAATCTCTTTTCTTTTTAGTTTAGCTCTGTGTCACGGAACCCAAGTTAGAGAAATTCTAATTATAATTTTCCATTTTGCTTGAGTAGTTTTATAACACATTTTTCCCTGAATGACTTAGTCTAGTACTTATAAGGTGCTCTTTTGTTTCTTTGATGAATAATAATATTTCTTTTCACTTTGATCAATTCATAATATAATTTATGTTCCTAGCTAGGCATTGGAATATCTCCTAAAAGGCTTTCAAGGATGATTTCTAAAAGAAAATGGAGGGAAGGGTCTATAAATGCCTCGAATATGTTACTTTGATTGATTGTATGAGGATTTGTCACAATAAGAATGAGTTCAGAAGAGACAACACAAATAATTTCAGAAAACCTGATACAAAAAAGTGAATCGTGAGGTTAAGGAGGGGAGCTGAGGAGACAACTGAGCTCTGTGGCTTAATCTTTCCTGTCCTGGGCTTGGAACTGCGCTGTGTACTATCACAACAGGAAAGGAGGAGGTCAGAGGCTTAACGAGAAAGAGTGGAAAGGACCCAGAAAAGTGAAAATCTGTACTGCCTTGCAGAGGCTTGCGGAAAGGAGCCAAACCGAGCAGACAGGACGAGAAAAGTATGACTTGGGGGAAATGCTGAGGATGACGGCCTGCGATGGGGGATGGGAGCCAGAACGGCTGGAATGATTTGTGGCTAACTGATCTGCTAACTGATCATGCTTTTCTTAAATTCCAAAACTCCAGATTAGGAGAAAGGCCCATTGCCTGGAACAGTAGCTTTGGACATTTCTGCTTTATGAAGATATCCACTGGCCCCTGTGGAAGGAGAAGTCTGGAAAGGGAGGAGTTGCAGAGAGCAAGAGGCTAGCCTCTCCTTCCTCTTGCTGAAAATCAAATCATGTGCTCCTGTCATGCAACAGCATAGAATGAACTATGCCAAGGGCTCTCACGCCTACCAGGGGATCCTTTGCATTAGAGCTGAGCGCCTGGTTCAAATCCCCATGCTACTAGTAGAAGCTAATTACATAACATTTCTCCATCAGCAAAAGAAGGGTATGTATTGATATCGCCTGCATCGTCGTGAAGAGGGCTATATGTGTTAATGTATGTAAAACAACATGGAGTATCCACTGCCCAAATGTTGGAAAACATTGGGAGCAGTAGAGATGGCATTTTGACTTTTGTATTAGAAAGGGAAGCTACAGGGCCATCTCGGAGCCACACTCCTCCTGACTGCGGCCTCCAGGGGGTGGGCTCTCCTCACCCTCTTTTAGAACCTCTTCCAGGTGACACTTTGCACTCCCTAGTCACTGCAGCTCATGACAGTGGGCCACATTAACCATGGCTTTGCTACAGGCAGGCTCCCTGCTAGCCTCCACACTCCACAGCCTTTAACTTTCACACCAATGTCCAACACGCTGGCTGTGCCCTTCTCCACTGCAGGCTGTGGACATTTCATGGTTGTAAAAATCAATTTAGTACGTCATGACCAGCATGATAAAACAAAATAGAATGGAACACAGTGGAAATGTAGCAGCAAGTCGCATTAGATAAGGTATTTTTAAATGAAACTATGTTTCAGTTATATGTAAATGGGCATCTGCGCTGTGGGTTGGGATGTAAAATGCACCTCTTTCTTTTCTTTCTTTTTTCTTGTTTGTGTGTGAGATGGGGTCTTGCTTTGTGGCCTGGGCAAGGGTACAGTGGCATCATCACAGTTCCCTGTAATCTCAAATTCCTGGTCTCAAGCAATCCTCCTTCCTCAGCCTCCCAGCGTGCTAGGATTACAGGGGTGAGTTACTGGGCCCAGACTAAAATGTAGTTGTTTTTCGTGGCTCACTGACAAAAGAGTACTAAATTCTTTACTAGTACTAAATTTGTTACTAGCTACTTCTTAGCTCTATCTCTACTCTGGACATTTGGTTCCTCAACCTCCTCTACTGCAAGGACCTTCCTTCTACTTCTTCTCTACTCTGGTGGCCACTCCTACAGCCACGTCTTGGATCTGGTCATTACCAACAATGAATCTATCTCCAAAACTTGGGAGTTTCATTCCTATTACCCCTCCTTTTCTGCAACTTCTCCGATATCCTATTTTTCACTAGGTCTACTATTTTTTAATTTTCTTCTTTTTAAACCTTATTTCTTGAATCCAAACATTTTCTTTCTCGTTTTTCCCATCGGGGTGGACTGAGCTCAACTTTAATCCTCCAAATGCTGCCCTCCAGAATTACCCTCTTTAAGTCTCAGACCGACCATGGCATTTCTAAACTTCAAAGCGTGACCTGGTTCCCTTTTTCCAAACCCATAAGGCCCTTCTCAGCAACAACCAATTTACTCAATCAGACTTGTTTCTAGAAGCAGAGTGCCTCTAACCAAACTCTTCACCTCCTCATCTCTCCCATGCTTCCCACTACGAATGTGTCACAGCTTCTCTTCCTGCGCGTGACCATGCTCTGGAGGTCAACCCCAGCTGCAGCCCCTAACAAGGCAGCACCCCTGTGCACTCCTCATGTTCCCTATCATGGCTGATTAGTCAAGGGAAGACCTTTGATTCAAGGACAGAGCACAAGGACCAGCCAGCATGATGTGAAGAGTGAAACCAGACTCCTATCCTAGGAGAGTCAGACACTTGCCAGGAAGCTGAGGGAGCTACACACGAAAGGTCCTACAAGTGGAAGCAGAAGAAACTAGTCAACAGAAAGGAGAGCCAAGCAGGGCCCCACGCAGCTCCAGCGAGAGAAACAGACAGTAGCTGCTTGCTTACGGTGCCAGTTCCTATTCCCAGGAGGCCTGGCTGAGCAGGAGAACCTGTCTTTTGGTATCTTTGACATCCTGGGACCATTATAACCAGCTCTGCATTTGCCTGGGCAACCTCCAACAGCCTCTTCCCTGCATTTGAAAGAGCCCAGATGGGAACCTTTAGCTTGCAGAACTTTTACTGTTGTCCAAGGTCATTCTATGCCTTTGCATATTAACTGTGCCTTCTCTGGAAGACTCCACCTCCCTTTTCTTTTTCCTATATGGCAATTACCTACTTAACCTCCAGCAAACAGACGCCCTTTTGTGCATCCCTAGCTCCCCTGGCCAGTGCCTCTTCTGCAAGCCTTTAGTGCTTAGCTCATTCCTTGTTATCAAGACGCCTCCTGCACTCTTTTGTCATTGTTTGCATTTCTGTACCTGTCTCTGGACTCTCAGCTTCTTAGGAACATGGTCAGATCCTGCTCATGTTTTTATCTCCTCAGTCTTGGGGTGAGTAGCAGATTCTGTTGGTTCCCTACTCACACCCCCTCACCTGGAGCTTACTCACTTGCAGACAGTTCCCGAGCACTCTGACTCACGTTCTGTGTCTCTTGGCCGGAGGGCGCTTCAGGCAGTCCAGAAGCCCCAGGGGATGAATGCCCAGGAGTGTCCCTCAGTCAATGAGAGGCAGGAGCTGGTGGTAACACCTCAGCTCCCTGCCCCTAGGTAGGTCCACTGAGTTCTCCACTGTCCCTCAGACAGCCCTCCGTGAAACTGAGCCCCAGCTGCCTGTGGTAGCTTTCTTCCCATCCCTGCCGCATTTCTCCACTTCCTTGCTGTGCTTTCTAGAATCGCTCCCTAAACTGACTACTTGCACCCCAATAAATACATGTCTCTAGGACTGCTTTTGGATGAGCCCAAACTAAGCAAGATAAAGCTCACAGTACTTGACAAATAGTGAATGAACAACAGTGGCGTCCAGCCCCTCACCCTCTCTCCATTGGTACTGAATGTCAAGAGCTGCCACCTGCTTACTCCCTTTCACTCTCTTCTCTCCAGATGGGACCCCACGGTCAAGCACACTGACCTCCCGCTCATCAGCACCCTCACTTCCCTTTGTCACTGATTATTCAGAAGAGCCAGGCCCTGACAGTTCCCAAGGGTGATGCAGCTTTGGCCACTCTCCACTCCTGTCTCTGGGAAAACAAGCAGTGCAGGAAGAAACACGTCTACTATGCGGGGGGTGGTGGCATTTCACATACATGGCTTTTAGCTACAAGGTAGCTTCAACCCCCTTTCATATATCTCCAGTTCATTTCCTTAGTGAAGACTATATCCACCTTTCCCCAGGATGCTCTGTCCCCTCCCTCGTCCTCCCCCTGCCTTCCTAGTACCTGGAGTACTTGAGGAGTGATGTTATCACGTCTGGTCACTTATTAGAAGAGGAACTCAGATTTTGAATTAGGGAAAACAAACTGCAATGAGGCCCATTGGTAAAGCAAGCTAGAGGTAGGGGATGGGATTCAGACCTTCCAAGCACAGCACTGTGAATGGGACAGTAAATAATGGTTACAGGGAGCCAACCTGTCAAAATGGTCTGGATTGACCAGGGGAAGAGGATGCTGTGGCAATAGGGCAACACAGGGACATGCTTGGATAAGTATTATTATTAGCTCCATTTTTACAGATGAGGAAACAGGGGCACTGAGAGATTAAGTAACTTGCCCAGGGTCACACAACTGGTAAATGTCAGTCAAGAGTCATACTCAGACAGTCTGGCTCTAAAGCCCATGAACTTGACCACTATATCTCCTGATTTTTGAATACAATATTATTGACAAATGATTGAAAAGTCAGTATAATACAATCTGCCATCTGCCTCCCAATGCTGGTACGGTTAGAGCAGATCTATTAATGATATATATAAAACAATACATATCAAACAATTCAGATGAAAGATACCATATATTTAATCTAAAGTGCATTATTATATGTCCAATCTTAGTGGATAGGAAATGAAAAATAGTTATTGTATTGATAGTTATTGTATTTTTCTTTCAGTTTCTCTGTGGATATTAATCATGGCTAAATGTGAGTCAGCGTGGGACAGTGAGCTCAGCAGTAAACTGAGGGACCCTGGAGCATGGCTAACTACAAAGTGGCTGTGCCTCAGCTTCCACATCTGGGGAATGGATGATTTCCATAGACAGGGTCATGAGTCCTTTTGAACACTAAGATTTTGTTTTACCATCTTTGTATAGACAAGAAAAACTTGATTTCAAACGTGTCCAGGTTATACTTTAAATTCCATTGAGGTGGGTGACTGAAGTCAGGGGAGGGGCGGCTGCGTGAGGATTGGGGCACGTCATCTCTGTCCCCTTTAGAACATCAGTAGCAGTGTATTCACATCTGAAAACTCTCTATGCCAACTGTCAACCCCTTCAAATTTGCAAACCGCACCTAGAGGCTGCAAGAGGTAGCAGATGGTTCTTATTTCAGAGTGTCCTTGACACTCTGAGGAAGGGACTGATTAGGAGCTGGATTTAGGTCTGCTCCTTATAGAAGGGATCAGCCTGTGGCTCAGAGGATCACCAGCACACACTCTGCGTGGCCCAGCCCAGCTTCCCTCCTTCCAGCCCTGTTCTACCACCTAGTGCCTTGGCAGAACCCACATTTCGAAACGTGAAAGAATAACCACCGCACGGTAAACTCCTGGTGGTGATGGACCACACCAAGGGCCAAATGTGCATACAATGTTCGCTGATCAGACCAGAAAGGGAACAGCATCTCTGACCTTTGCGCAAGAATGGTCTGGTTCCACCGTCCCTAATAAAGCCCCCAGGGAGTGCTGGGAAAGGCAGTCCAGAAAAGACTATTTCAAAAATGTATACACATCGTGTTGAGGAGGAAAAACGTGAACGCAGGTATTGATCACACTTTGTTTTACCCCTCTCTCCCAACTTATCCCAAAGGGCGGAGAGTGAGGTTGCCGGACGGCTCCTTTTCCTTGATTGAACTGCCCCGTTCCCCCCGCACACCCGGACTTTTGCTCCTGGACGTGGGCTCCTCTGCCCCAGCGGCGGCCCATGCCCCAATGGGGGCCCCTGCGACTCGCTTCAGGTCTGTGTGCAGGGCCTTCCGAGTCTTACTGAGTCCAGGAGGACCCAATGAATGTTTGCTGAATTGACCCGTTTGCACACCTGTGTGCTTCAGGGCGTAACTCAGTTCTTCGTGGTCCCGTGAGTACTACCCACACCATTTTTCTGCTGAAACTAAGGAGCAAAGAGGGTCACTTTTTCCAGCTCACGCAGCTCACCCCGGCCACAAGGGCTCCTGTCCCTCGCCTTTCTCACCCGGTCACGGAGATGTTAATGAGGAAGTCCCCCGAGGGCGGCCAGCCACTCCGCAGGCGGCGGCGCACTGGCTTTGGAAGGGGACGCAGTGAGCCATCTTTGGGCCGTCATTTATCCGAGACGGGATCCTCCCAAAGAAACAACTCTCTGAAAGTTTCCATTTTGAAACTTTGACCCTCCTATACCGGTCTTTTGCGGGTAGCCGGAGACCGTCCAGAGCCGAGCCGAGCTGCCCCGAAACCGAGCCCCGCCCCTCGCCGCGCCCCCGAAGCGGCCCGAGGATGCGCGGCGGCCGGTGCGGGCGCGGGGCGCGGAGAACCCGGGGCCGGACTGCGGGCACCGGGCCAGTGCGCACACCCCGCCGCTCCCGCCAGCCTCTGCCTTTGCCCCTGGCGTCCCTCCTTCGACCTCTCCCTCGATCACCCCCCCCCACCAACTACCCCCAACGTACGGATCTGGTCCAGCAGCCCTGGGGACACTCACCCTGCCACTCGAGGGCCCACTCGGGGGTGGGCGTCGCCCCCGCGCCCTTGGCGCAGCCCCGCGGCGCCCCCAGCAGCAGCAGCAGCGGCGGCAGCAGCGACCGCAGCAGCATCGCTGACCACTGGGCTCGCTGGGCTCCCCTGGTCGCGCCCGAGGGGACCAGAGCGTCGCTCAGAGCACCCGGCCCTGAGGCGCGGGAGGCGGGACTCCGGCCTCCTCCGCGCTCCACCCCTCCCGGGGGCTCGCCGCCCCTGTCCCCCAAGACCTAGCTCGTCACCCCTGTAGCTACAGTGAACAGGCACTCGGGGCTCGGGCTGGGAGATGGCAAAGTCGTGGAGATTTTCCCCGCCCCAGCACTCCAGTGTGGGGAAGGAGGAGGAAGAGAGGGTGGACCATCTGCCCATCCCAGAAATTCCTGCCTTTGGGGTGGGGAGAGGAGGGGTGCGGCTGTCGGGGGACGCTCCTTGCTCCTCCCGCTTGCAGCCCTGCTCCCAGCTCGGCTCTCTCCGTCCTGGTGAAGGCTGAAGGGTGTTAGAGCAGAACTGCGAGTTGGGAACCTCCTCGGGACAGGAAGTCTGACATCTGGGGTTTGCAAACCACCAGGATTCCAGTAAACACCGCGGATTTGGCCCCAGTCTGTTTAGAGTAAACCGAGCCGCTCCGAGAACCAGCGCTGGGCAGCTCGCCAGCCTCCTCTGGCCTGTGGAGCGCTGGAGACCCCTGGAGGGCCGTGCTTTGGTCTCCACCCTCCTTGCGCCCCACTAACCCTAAGGTTCTTCTATTGTTGATCTCCTTTTAAAAACGAAAATCTCCCCCATCATCTCCTCTGATTCCTCATACCTGCAAAATAGCCTGAGCCACTATAGTCCCACTTTACAGCTCAGAAAACCCGCTCTACGAGACCGAAGTGATTTGAGCCAGGCTACTCCTTACTCCTTAATCAAGCAAAAATTACTCCCTAATCTAGGAACCAGGAAAACACCAATTAGAATTAGTCCTTCAGTGGAAGCATTCTGAGAACAGGTTAATATAAGACCTTTCCTAAACAGGGCCTTGCTGTTAGTCATTGAAACACTAGAAGAGGGAAAAAAGCAATAGGGAACTTAACAACAACAAAAAAGAAAGGTGGTGGAAACTTAGAGGACTGTCTTTCACAGCAACTTCTCAGCCAATCCCAAACCAACATTTCCAGGCAGCACTGTCTTAGCTTTGTCCTCCAGAAAGCAGAGCCTGGGAGGGGATGCCCAGCAGGGAGCCAGACTGAAGGTCAGAGCGAAATGGAGAAGGGAAAGTGATTGCCTTGGCCACTGCCGTACGTAGCACTGGGCGCTCCGTCCTGCAGGAGACACATATATCCATAGACCCAGAATCCTTGTTGGTTAGGGAAATCCTAGGGTCATTAACTGGGCCAGCTTCTCCTGCCTGGTGGTGAGCTGCAGGCGTGAGGCCAGGCCTTGCATCTGAGGAGCCCTGGGGCTGGAAGTGGCAGGCGCATAGCATGGCAAAAAGAGAAACACGGTCAGTTTGCTCCCACCCCCTGGTGGGAGGGCACAGGGGAGTAGCTGGGAGAAGCCTGCTGCAGAGGGGGCTGGAGTGAGAAGTTCCAATGTGTGTATTTAATCCTGATGTGTTGAAATGCAGAAAAGTCTGTTCAGCATGGCAGACTGAAGGTACATAGACCAGTGAGACTATATGTCCTTCCCTCCTGTGGCCTCAGAACTACATTGCTTTGGGAATATCCCCAAAGTCCAGGATTCAGCCCTACCTGAGTGGTCTGGTTTCCCTTGTGGCTGGCAAGTGCAATCCATGAGGCATAATTAAGTCCTAAAGTATGACAGTGCTGTTAACCCCTGGTGAGGTGTGGAACAGTGAGATTAAAAGGGAAAGAGACCCAGAGAGGCAGGAGTGGCCACAGAGGAGGAGGATTTCAGTTTGGGATATGCTGAAAGGCTTAGGGGATATCCTGGTGGAGATATCCAGGGGGCGGTTGCATAAACGGGTATCAAAGTCAGATGGGCTGGGAGCATATATTTGCAAGTTATCTGTCACTGATAATAAAAGCCATGGGATTACATGTAATTGCCTGAGAGTTGTAGTTGAGAAGGAAGAGGAGAAGCCTGAAGAGAATCATGAGGAACAACATATAAGAAGGGACAGTGAACTATAGAAGCATGGAGAGTCGGAATGGAGAGGCAGGAGAGGTGGGTAGGGAGTGTGGTGTTCTGGAAGCTAGGGGAGAGTATTCCAAAGTGAGAACAATCAACAGCGTTGATTGCTCTGAAGAGGTTGCAGGACTTAAGGACAAGAATGTGCAGTGTGGGCGGCACCTGTGGCTCAAAGGAGTAGGGCGCAGGCCCCATATGCCAGAGGTGGCGGGTTCAAACCCAGCCCCGGCCAAAAACTGCAAAAAAAAAGAAAAGAAAGGAATGTGCAGTGCAGCTCAGTGCCTGTAGCTCAGTGGTTAGAGTGCCAGCCACACGCTGGGTTCAAACCCAGCCAGGGCCTGCTAAACAACAATGACAACAACAACAACAAAACAGCTGGGAGTTGTGGTGGGTACCTGTAGTCCCAGCTACTTGGGAGGCTGAGGCAAGAGAATTGCTTAAGCCCAAGAGGTTGAGGTTGCTGTGAGCTGTGATGCCACCGCACTCGACCAAGGGTGACGTAGTGAGACCCCCCCCAAAAAGAATATGCAGTGAATTTTGGGACAAAGAGGTAAGTTATGATGTTGGGGGAGTGCTCCTGATGGTTATGAGCTTTTGAGGCTGGGCAAACACTAGGCAAAATGTAGGGAGAAGGAGCATGGCTGCATGGGTTATATGGTTGGGATGAAGGAGGATGTCTAGGGACAGCTGCACACATGGGTATCAAAATCAGGAACAGGTTTGGAACATAGAATGTCGTTGTGGTGGTTGTCATTATTATGTTGTTTTTAGATGAAAGACTTGAGCATGTCTGAGTGCTGGAGGGAAGAACCTAGCAGGGAAGGAGAAGTCGAAGATATTCTTGGAAATTCTTAGAGTAAGGTCTTTGTGAAGGCAGAAGCTTCCAGAACAAGAAGCAGACAGATTCACTATAGAAAGGAAGGTGATGTCGCTCATAAGTTGGAATGAAGGAAATAATAGTGTAGGTACAGGTAAGACTGTAGGCTGCAGGTGAAGTCGTGTGTTCTCTCTGCTAGCCTCTAGTTTCTCTGAAAAGTAGCAGGGGAATTCATCTGCTGAGAGGTGGGGACTGCTGGAGTTGGGGAGGGTGGGTGAGGTTGGCTCCAACACAGAGCAGCAGACAGAGCCACAGGGGAGAGGTAGCTGGAGATCTAGGAGTCACCAGGGGTCCAGATGTGGCTCAGGACCAATGAGTTTATGGTGGCTTATGTGTTCTCTTAACAGTGTTCCCCAGCACAGATCGAGTCAGGGAGAAGGCGGACACTGTGCTTCATAGAGATTAATGCTACCTGACCAACATGTTGCCTTTAACGGGATAGATGTTGGCAAGGGAAAAGCTGTTGGTGGTGGTGGGATGTCACTGGCTCAACGCCATGACCACAGGTGAACAAGTGTAGCAGCCAGAGAGGGCTCTGGGGCCAGGCTAGCAGTTTCAGATCTAGGTTTTGTCACTTTGTAGTTTGGGTAAGTTGCTTTAGGTTCAATAATAATAATAATGCCTATCTTGTTAGTTTGTTATGAAGATTAAATGCGTTAATATCTTTAAAAAATGCTTAGAACTGTGACTGACACATAGAGAATACTTATTAAGGGTAGCTTTTATTATTGATATTACTTAAAACAAAAAATATCTTTCAGGCAAGTAAAGAAGGAGCATTGATTTGGTTTCTTGCTAGGTAGAGAGAAAAGCCATGTGACATCCTCTTTATTTCTTCTTAATAGCTGCCATTTATGGGGCACCTGACATGTGTCAGGCTTAGTGCATATTCTGCTCACAGCGTAGTGGTTAAGAGGTCAGACTGTCTGGCTGGGAATCTGCTCTGTGACTTATGCCAAGTCATCACACTTTGTCCAGCCTCAGGTTTCTTTTTTTTCTGTAAAACTGGGTAATAAAGTATTTACCCCCATAACATAATGCATGGAAAGTTCTCATAACCTGGGAAATAGTGAGTGCTCATGAAATGTAACTATGGCTATTACATAATGCTGACAACACCGCCACAAAGTGTGTATTAATGAAGTTGCTGGATGCTGATAAGGACACTGCGAAAGGTTAAGTGACATTGTTAAAACCCTACCCTGAGCTACCCATTAACTACCTATAATAAGCGATCTCATTAAGAGGCAACTGTACTGTAGATAAAAGAGAATATTGGTTTATATAAGACAGGAATTTTCTAAGCTAGTTAATATGTATATTTAGCAGCTTTCTCCTAGCCATTTATAATAAACACTTCTGGATGTGTTCAAAATATCATTTTATGTTGCGATTTAACAGCATCGCGGTATTTTAACTAATAACACCCACAGAGCTTATAGTAGTAAGAGGTGAAAAGGAGTTAAAATTCATTGGGCTAAGGGCCAATTTCAGCAGTGAATTAATGAACTAGCTTTTCGCCTTAGTCTAGGCAGCAATTTATATCAATTTAATTCAATTAATGGTTTTCCCAGTGTGTGGTTCTTAGCCAGAAAGCAAGTTCCACTCACTTAGAAGTTTGAGTTGAGCGTCTGTCTTGACTGGGCCTGCACAGCGTGTCTTTCTGCCCCTGTCAGTAAGAGGAGCTTAATTTGTTCACGCTCATGCCTTTTCTTCTGCTCCCTGTACATAACCTCGTGGAGGATGTGCTGAGGAAGCAGGCCGAGGGGCACGCATCTGGAAGGAAAGAGGCCACCTGCTGAGACAAGGCTACCTGCAGCTGAGTTTCTGAAACCTATGCTGGCCCAGTACTGCTCAGCCCTCCCTGTGACCAGAGTCACCTGGGAGCTTTCAAAATCCACCAATACTCAGACCCTCCATTTAGGATCCAGAAAAGGGTGTAAGATGGTTTTTGTAATCACCAATGCTCCTTTAAAGTAAAAATAATAAAATATAAGAGCCGGCATCTCTTGATTTCCTCCTAAGGATCTCCCGATAAACAGCAGCAGAACCGTGGGTGTGTTAGCATCTGGAAGGAGTAGCCCAGGGAGAAAGGAGAGGCAGACCGACAGCAGGTTGGAACAGGCGGGTGACAAATCCTCCTTCCATGACCTGGCTCAAAATACATATTCTTGCCAGACCCTCCTTTATAGGTAGGGCAATAAAACCTCCCTTGCAGGGTTATTGTAAGGTAAGAAACCATGTGAGGCAAACACCAGGCACAAGCAGGTCCCCCGGTAGTGTAGCCACAGCTATCTGAGGAAGGGAGGCTGATCCAGAAAGTCAGGGACAAAGAGCCCCGTGTATTCATACCTGCCCCGTCTTGTGTGCTCAGAGGGTTTGGAGACTTTGTCAAGTTTTATTTCTAAGCAATTCAAAATGCTAAGCTTCAGAGTAGAGGAGATAATTGGAATAAGACAAAAGAAACTTACAGACAAAGGTCTTCGCCTACCTTTCCTAGTTCAACTGGTTAAAGATTAAAGTTCAGTGCTTTCCAAGAGGAAGATAGGCAAAGCTAAGTGAATTGAGCACTAAGAAATTGGCAAGCTTCTTATGCACTCAACACTAATATGAAACCTATATAAACAACTACATGTGGACAAGGAAGAAAAACACAAGTATAGTCTAGTGAGGGAGAGGGAAGGGGAAGGAAGGGTGAAGGACAGGATCTTACCTAGTGAGCACAATGTCAGGAAGTTCAGCACGCCCCCTGGGTGAAGAGCTCAACTATAACTTGAACTTTACCATAGAAATGAAAACAGAGTCTGGTGAACAGCACTCAGAGCAGGTGTTTATGGAAGCTGGCAGGAACAGCTCTGGGCAAATGTCCTTTTGTATCCTACAGATTCAACTTTCTCTTTGGAAACATTAAAAAACTGAGGTTTGACCACTGAAGGGGGCGG